>CM046064.1:29236133-29330830 GCA_025215515.1 Schistosoma japonicum | reverse complement strand
TGAGGGGTACTTGCATCACCAAATTTCTTAGTTACACTTTAATTGTCTATGTTTTTCACATTTGGTTGATTACTGGCATAATGCAAATCATAACCAGTTTTGTAAGTGAGCTATTGTATTACTTATTGTTTAACTAATTTCCTAGATAATAGATTCATAATTCGAAGAATAGAATTAAGTAGTAATTTTATATCCATCAATTTACTCAATGAGCATTCATTCAATTGTTCAAACTTCAGTGACAGTAATTATGGTTGTTAATATCATTTCTGGAGTTACTGATCGTGTCATATCAAGTTATTTGAGTGAAGAAAATTTAATGTGAGACATATTTGTTAGTGTGATATGAATGGGTGTGAAAATGTATGGAATAAAGATAAATTATGCAAGTTAACATGGATGAAATTTGATGAAGTTTAATTATAGTTGCTTGAATGGAAAGTCTATATTAGATAAATAGTAAAGCTTCCCTTTTTGTTAAGTGCGGTTAGATTTAGTATTGTGTAATGTTTCGGCTATTCGTCTTTCTTTATAATTAGCAAAACTTTTTAAATGATATAGATATTTTTAATATCGTTTTTATGGTTACGATAAAGAGAATATACTTTTGTTTCTCCTTTGATGTGTAATTTTTTGAGTTCAACAAGATTATAAGGAGATAGTTTGATGCAACGTTCATATTCTTCGGCATGAGTCATGTTTTCTCGAGAGGGCTCTTGAATCCTATAAGCATAGCAATCAACACAACCAAAAAAGGAGACACAATTTTTTGTGATGACAGGGCTTTTGTCTTTTACGTTGATTAATGTAACTCGAAGAGCGCTACTAGTTTGTAGAATACTTGAATGCCATGTGATTTCAGAACCTTTATCGATCCTTCAGATACGTCATAGCGATAAAGTAGAATGACTGTACTGATCTATGATGTTTCATTGGATCTCTCATAAGTTAGCAATAGGATGTTTCGTTTTTGTATAATATTTAATTTATTCATTGTAAAGCTTATTATCGTTTTGATATCTTCGATTATTGAATCCAAATCGTCAGAAATGTTAATTCCAACTCATTGGAATATTATAAATATATGTAGGACACACTAATATAATCTACTTCTTTAGTTAAAAAATTCATTGTACAAGTGAATAAAAGTGTAAGTGGTGCATTGAAGGTTATTTTTCTGATTAAAATTTAAACTTTCATCATCATCAACAACAACGTAGAACCGCGAACATGCACCCGTATGTTCAAGCTGCCATACCATGTTGACACTACGAGATAACAGACGTAACATAATGACGGAATACAAGAGAGGAGAGTGAAGTAAACGTGTGTAGAATCTAGTGGTATGACTCAAGATTTATATGAAGTTGGAGAGTGAATACACTTGTGTCACTGTGATCGATTCTGAGCCATGTCCCCAGGTGTCTCCAGTCATTTATTGCGACTATCATGCAGACCTCAATCAGGTAGTCTGCTTCTACCAACATGACTTAGACCAACAGTCAAGGATTTCATGAACTGATGCCATGATTTGGTTTGGTCGCCTCTACCCTTGTTCCATCCTACTTCGACCCCAGCCAAAATCACGCGACGAGGCAGGGGGTAGTCTGACATGGTCAACACATGTCCTAGCCATCTCAGTCGATGAAGGTCAGTGACCTGTTTGACTGATTTACACTATTTCCCAAGAACATTTTGTCTAACCTCCAAATTACTTATTCTACTATTCAATAATATACGAGAGATGCTACGAAGATTTCTACTTTGAGTCGACGCATATCTTAGATTTTCGAGACTCACGTTTTGCATTCATATGTTAGAACGGCGCAGACTGCTGCGCAGTACACCGGACCATTTATTTGGAGTCGGATATCTCGCCTGCGCCACAAATGGCTTAAATTGTCGAATGCCGGTCGGGCTTCTGAATTTGTGTTAAGATTTTGTCAGACACCGACCCACTAGGGGTGATTAGACTTGCGAAATAAGTGAAGTGGTCAACACATTCAATTACTACAGTCTCTATCGTTAATCTAGGTGAAGAAGCAGACCAGTCCTGGTGTAACATTTTGCATTTAGGAGAGGAGAAAGCGCATCACGAATATACTTGGATCGTTATTCAAGGTGATCAGGAGACTCTGCATATTCTCGACGTCTTCATCAAATAGAACTATGTCATCTGCGTATCTTAAGTCAGCGAGGGGACCTTCTGGATGGTGATTAGTTCCTAAGGAGTTGGAAGAATTAAGTGAGACTTCTATGAGTGTATCTATGACAAAATTGGATAAAAAAGAGGGATAAGGGGCAACCCCGGCAAATCTCACTTGAGGATGAAATTTCTCGTGACAATTCGCCATATGCTCTGACTCGACCGATGGTGACTGAGTAGAGAGCCTTCATAAGGTTTATGTATGTTTGTGGTAAGCTTTTTAATGACAAACATTGTCACAAGACTTCACGGTCTACCAATTTGAAAGCGGCATTCAAGTCAAGAAACGCAACTTTAGTCGGACGTTGGTGCATGTGTCTGTGTTTGAACATCTAGCACAGGGTGATTAATTGATCAATACAGCCACGTCCACGTCTGAAACCAGCCTGGTTTTCCTGAATCTGCTATACTCTAGTGTTGGATATAGGCTGAATGATTATAGAGGACAATATTTCAGATACTACATTAGTCAAACTGATTTCTCCGTGGTTATCACTGGAGGAGTTTTGTCTGCTTTTGTTAATTGGAACGATCAGTGAGCAAGACTTGGCAGATGAGATGATGTTAAGTTTCCAGACGTCGGCTAATATAACAGTCAACTTACTAGCTAAGACTTGACCACCATCCTTAAAGATATCGTTAAACGACCTTCCTGGTTTTGCTGCTTACCTTTACTTCAAGTTACTTATAGTGATTTCAACCCCACTTAGATTTGGGGGACGTGTGTCAGTTTTCCATTCAGGTAGTTTGGAGATATTAGGTAAGCTAAGAGTAGCTAGCGGCCAGTTGAACTGTTCCTGAAAGTGTTACGCCCATCGATCTGATCTTCTAGACTAACAGTGAATCATATGTGTGAAGTACTTTTTACAGTTAGATAAAAATCACTGACACTGAAATGATTAAATATGATGAAAGTTCAATAAATCAATGTGCAGTCTTGTATTTGATTTTCATATAATCGTAATTATGGTGTGTGTGTGTGGGAGGGGAGTCGAATAACTTCTTCAACACCTCTCTTCTTTATAAAGATCAATAATTGCCAATGTTTTTCTTGGCGATTACCTTCATTACATTTGGAGCTACACTTAACTTCGGTATGTCTCAGATAAGCCAAATGGATGTAGAAGATGAAAAATTGATTAGACATGAATTAAGCGTTAATTGGTCTTATGGATTACCACAACTATCAATTTTGAATCGACCTCATTCTTTCTGCTGAAGTGTTTGTTTAACATTTGGCTTTATTGAAGAAGAGTCTAATGCAAATTTGCTGCTATTCATAGGCTTTAGAAAACGAATGCACATCTGAGGTGTAAGTTGTCAATTAGTGATAATGTCGATGCATAAGATGCATTGAATTGAAAGTCACTAGATGTGGACTAGCTGACTTTCCTCTCGTTACATAATATCGCTGCTTCTTTTACCAAGCTGAAGTTGCAGACTGTTTGTATTATAATGTTATCCCAGTAATTTAATTAAATATTTTGATCATTGTATACATCATCATAATGCTCAATATAAACATCTGTTGTGTCCGATGTATCAAATATCTAGTTGAAATAAAAAGATTCTGCTATTAGATGGATTATTTTGTACAATGAAATGGATTTGGTTAATCTTCTCTGAATAGCTTATATGAATTCCAATTACGTCAATTAATAAATAATGAACGAGCCTAGAATGAAAATATTTACATAATAAGCAAATCAATACCATACAGATCACTTTATTAAATATTAATAGCCTCATCTTGGCTGAGTGAATTAACAATTTCATTTAGTCAGACCAATTCAATGAAGCTTACAATGATTCCATGTCGCACTTTTAATTATATTAGTGAGTTTCATTTGAAAAATCCGAAGATTATTTCTAGGTTCTTATTGCACATAATAATTTGATGAAATTTCACATTGAGAAACTGATTGTTTACTTATTGATAGATCTGTTTCAGCCTACTAACTGATTGAATAGAACAGCATTATGAAAACCTCAGTATCTTGGGGGTGTACGGAATACAATGGACAATTTGAATGCAATTAAACGACAGAAATATTTCAGATGACCTAGCTCTTTAATTCCACACTCGGCAACTAGTGCGGGTGAAGACGACTAGGATAACAGCAGCATCTGCAGCAGTGAACCTCAACATAAGACAAGGAGGAAGCAAATGCCTCAGATACAATACAACTAGCATCATCAAAATAAACACTTGAAAGTGAAATTCTTTAGGAGGTGAAAACAAAAAGTATCTGACCCATGATGTGTTGGCACGCACTGGTAAAACAAGAGCAGCATTTCTACAACTGAAAAACATCTGGAGCTCAAAACACCTGTCAGTCAACATCAAAAGTCAGAATTTTCAATATCAACGTCAACACAGTTCTGTTGTATGCAGCTGAACTTGGAAAAATACGAAAGTAACATTCACAAAACACAGGTATTTATATATATTTGTTTATGCAAGATACTTTTGACTTGCTAGCTTGACAACATTGGTAAGGACCCTGTGTGACAGCGGACAAACTAACTTCTAGCTGAGAAACAAATTAGCAAGACGTTCTGCATGTGGATAGGACAAACATTGTAAAACTCACCAAACTCTGTAACTAGACAAGCCCTAATTCAGAATTCTCAATGTCAAAAGAAACGAAAAAGACCGAAGAACACATTGCGTCTGGAATTGAAGGCAGACAAGATACGAATGAATCGAACTTGTGCTGGGGCGCCGAAGAATAGCTTAGCTTCCTGTTGCTGTGTCACTGGTCTTACGTTCGTTTGCAGGTATCGAGGTGTCACTATAAACTCGCGAAACCTCAGCAGTAACTCAATGAACATTTATTCATTCAGTCATGAAAACTAGAATATGTCACAGCGTATTAAGTTTCAGAGCTGAATATTCGAGAATACATGCATTTTGTTAGTTACCAATAGTAATAACGATAATACTACTACTACTACTACTACTACTACTACTATTACTATTACTACTACTACTACTACTACTACTACTACTACTACTAATAATAATAATAATAATAATAATAATAATAATAATAATAATAATAATAATATTTTGAATGTACTTGAAATATCCAGATGAACTACAAATGAGTTATCAGGAAACTAGTGATTGTTAATTTAAATATACAAAAATGAAGATCGACTTCGGATACGAATTGAGCTTTGCAGTTGATTCGGTTTTATCTAATAGGATTTCGTCTTTATTCACTTAGAGGCACATTTTATAATCGTTAGTTATTTCGTGGAAAGTTACTGTTGACCAGTTTAAGGGTCATTTGTAAGGTTGGGTATTACTTGAATCGAGTTAGTATATCCTAATTTAATCAGTGAAAACATTTAGGAATCCGATAGAGTTGACTACTTTAGGAATTATTTTAGTGGTGTTGGGCTTTAAAAATGCATTTATGCAACGTTTAAACAAGCCATTTTCTATACTGAATGCAACAAACTATGTGGCACATAAAACAAAATTAAAGCTGGGGTTATCTGCAACGTTTTCTGTTACTATATGAGTGTGTTGAATACAGTGTTTACAGCTGTGTCAGTGTTTATGTAATTGGTACGTATTGAGTATTACAAGGCTGTTGTCATTAATCAACTTTTTCAATCGACTTCAGTTGTCCATAACAGATTTATATGCAAGTTATAGCTTAGACTGTAGATCACAATAAAATTGACATCTTTAAACATGCATAAAGTATACACAGAGAATTAGTGGGGTGGTGACTAATAATTCTTGATAAAATGCAGTTGGTGATGATTAAGAACGTTTGAAGTTTCTACAAGATGACATTTATTTGTGATTTTATTGCTGTTTTACTGGTTAATTTGTACAAACAAATAATGAAATCAAATGAATAATATCTAATGATCAAATTATTTCACATTATGTGATATAAACTAAGGTCATCCATGTTTTGCCATCTTAGTTACAAAGATATTAACCACTATAGGATACTATTGTAATGTGATCAGCTGTTATGAATAGACATAATATATGAACTGATCTGTGAGCTAGCTCATTTGTTATCCCGACTTCGAGTGTGCGCAGTAGGAATAACCTTACTCTGAGTAATGGGATTATTAGCTGAAGGTGTTCAACTATGAAAATACACCAAATTTTCGGTGTTGATTCATACTAATTATTATTATTGGGTAGAGTTATAGATGAGTGCTGTTAGTTGCATTTGAAAAGACTAGAAATATGATCAGAGCTTTTTGTTCACAATTTACAAGTCGATTTCAAATTATTACTGACCACCTTCAGTTTTCCAATACAAATAGTTAGTAACACATAAAGATCAACTTGTGAAGTATGAAGCACAGTTTTCATCACATTTTATTGCCACTCTCGGAATGCAAATCTACTAATAATGATTAAAACCCACATTGTGAAAATAAGAATAACACATATAAGCGAATATTACTATTTCAGTTAGATATTCATCAGGCTTTACTTTAATATACAAAAATCCATAAGTGATTATTGTTAAATCCGAAACTACAAATCAACGGCGATATAGCTTGGGAAGTCTTATACGATAGAATAACAGGGGAGAACTAAAGGACTTTCTACTCAGAGAAACTTTGTTTGTCATTTTCTAGTCGATTGGCAGTGTTTACTAAAACAAAGGATAGGTTTACTGTATTTGCCTCTTACATGAGCTTTCGCGAATTCATTTACTCCTGTAGAGAATGTTATATAGGGCGTAGAACTAGGCAATTCATGCAACGAATCAATGTACATCTCCAAGCTTCGTTTCCTAGAGGAGAAACGAAGAGTATAAGTAGCCCAGTTGGCTTATCACATTTGATAGATAGCTATCACATAGCAGAGGGAGTAAATTCATTTATAGCAATATGTTATTTACCATGAAGGTTTATTAATGATTTGTCCGTATTCACTAGTTACTTATATCAGAAGCTAATGGAATCCGAACAAACAGCCCTGGTATATATGTTCATTAGAAATTTGTAACAGCCCTATCTCTCATCTGATATAGTATGACCAAGAAAACATCTTCATGAACTCCACTAGTGTTTTGCTTTCTGCTTATTTTATTTTAATTATTATTACCTTTTTTACTCACCTCATTCGTATATTGTTTCGCCACCTATGTGACTGGAACCTTTATTCACACACTTCCCATGACGTAATTAGGTATTTTCTGATGATTATTATTCTGAAAAGTTAAGCCTAGTCATATTATTTTTTCAAGTTTTCACCACTCTCCTGTAATGAAATGTTTATTCGAGTCGTTTTATTATTCTCATCATCATTGATACTACTCCTGTCCGCTTAGAATCCGTTGCCACTTTCCACTGATTATGATCAAAAGTTATGTAACCATCTGCCTCACTGTCATAAGTGATTCACAGACCATCTTGATTAGCTTAACATTATTCATTGTTGAATATATTTTAACCGTACATTCCAGTAAAGTCTGTTGAAGATGAAATTGCAAACAATGTTGTTTGTTTGTATATGTTCTACTAGTAAGTAGTATAAAATGTCGTTCTAAATTTGTTGTATATTCTGATATTGGATACAGTTAAACGGTTTACGAAATTATGCAAGTTTTGCTACACGATTAAATGATTATAGTTCCTAAGTAACAAATGAGGTGAGAACAGTTCATGGGTTTAATTGGAGGTTAGGGTGTTGTGAACATGACAATCATAGAGACAAAACAACCGATTTACACATTCTCGGAATGAATAAAATAGTCTTCAGAAAAACAGTTCAGAGAGTTAGTTACTCATTCTGAATCTCCCGATGCAGCATTTCACATTGACAAATATATTTTACAATTAATTTCAACAGCCGAATACGTCGTCTACCAGTTCAGTAGTGACTTCGTTTTGCATAATTTGCTTAAATGGTGATGTAGATTTATTTCATAAAATCGATCATTGTATATGATCCATGAATCACTGCTTAGTGAAAACAAGTACTATAACTGAAACTAATACATTAGGTAATAGTCAAATGTTTAAAACCGAATCAACTCTATTGTTTCCCTACCAATTTCGCTTACACATTCGAAAAATTACTTTAGAAGGAAAAATATATTGAATGGAATTAAGTAATTCATGCAAGTGTACACTATTGAGAGTTGTTAAGACCGGAACTAGTACGTATATAAATGATGCAAATGGTTCAAATAAATACTGTCTACTATCAGCTTCAGATTGGAGTAATAATTAAACAACTTAACGACAAATAAAATATGAGCATATGACTTCAATTTAACGTTGAGTAAAATATGATGAAGTAACGTTGTTCTCAATGTTAAGTTATTAGAGCTATTTGGCATGATATCCTGCAATTTGGTAGTGATCAGCAAGTCACACCTGAAATCTTGCCTAATCTTATGCTGTGTGTAGAATTTAATCCCATGACAACAAGTTACATTGCTCGTGAGCGTTTTCTATTCAACGGTGAGCTCGAGATTGATTTCTCTGTACGAAGTATACACTGACTAATAACTGTGACTACTTCAAATCACTGAGCGTCCACATTGCAGTTCAGTAGATGTCAAATAGCTAAGAATCTGCTAGTCAGCAGTCAACACTAGTCAAAAACCATTTTGATCTATCATCTGTTATCTTCTTGTGCAAAAGTGAAATGGACTAGTCAGTAAACCAAATTTACTGAAATGTTATACTGATCGTCAAGATTCACTACTGAGTTCTGAAATCTAGAGGTCATAGAAACGATCAAATTGACTTCTGACTATCTTGTGTGAGATATCGTCAACGTGTGTAGTTAAGTTTCTGAATCTGATAAGATAGCAAATTAAACATAACTAAAGTCACCTTAAATTCTCATACAACTGATGTGCTGTGTGCTCATAACAACTTCTAATTTCTGTTGTACTTTAATGTGTTATTTTATTGAAAACAAAATATGAAGAGAATAGTTTATTAGCTAAATTGTACAAATAATGTTTGTCCTGACCTATTGCTTACTTATCTAAATTAGTGCATCTCATCACTATGCTTACATTTACAATTTAATTAGCCAATTTAACTGCAAAACATTCCATAGTTAGCACCTATCCACCTGTTTTTATATTGACTGTATTATTGATGTTATGAGTGACTTATGCCAAGTCGTGAAGCTCTTTCTATACATTTAAGACATTAGATTGCAAGATATGAAAGAATAGGTAATAAAGTGCACACTTTTTATCTATGTCTTAATTAACTGCTATTAACACATTATTATGATGTAGTTATACACCTAAATATCAACCTACACATTAATTAGAATGATATTATAACACCAGCTACCTTGTAAGTAGAAGCTATTTAAACTGATCACTGCATTCACCAGATTATTATTGTCGGTTTCAAGTTGGCTTATTTGTAGAAATGAATTTACTTCTCATTGTTTTGTATCTGTTGATTTTCAATGAAAAATTAACAGAATGTTTCATAGTGAAAAAGACTGCAGTAAGTTTACACTTTATTCAATGATAGTACTTATTATTCTTTAGAGTGGCACGAAACATAATAAACGTAATATGCAACAAGGAGATGAATTTATTGTCGGCGATAAATTCCGTATCCAAGTGGTTATGAGTGAGGGTATTAAAAATCACATTTTCTTCCGCAAATTTAAGGTTGGTGAAGTAAATGCATTTTGATTGTAATATGGCCTAACTCTCATATTTGTCGGCTGACACCATTGACTAATGTTTATTAGAAACTATTGACTACAATTCCATGGCATCATAAATGTATAAACTACAAATTGTATATATATGGTATTCTGGGACTTGAGTATATGGAATAACAATCACGAAACAACTCAGTAAATACAATGTGTTAGAAGTATTAGGATTGTACTGAATCAACTCTTAATGGAAACGTAATCAGGCACTCAGTCAGACCACGAATATATTGTCATTTGTGTAAATATTAATATCTTAATTATGGATAATTATGGATTAGGTAATGTGAATGGAAAGAATCAATCACATGTAAATGTCAAAGTAATACAAAAGTATTTTGATGATAATGCAATCTGACTATACAGCAAGTAGACACCCTCACAATCAAACAAATAGTGACTTACATGAATAATGGAATATATCAGTCTTATGATTAATGATTTACAATTGCAATGAAAGTACATGTATCACAGGACAGTCTAAAATTGAATGGACATATTATGGAACATTATCACAAGACACCTGCCAGTTAATACAAACAATCAGCGATAACATTTGGAATATTTATTAGGGCATATTATGGTGATGGTGATATGAATTTAGATTAGAATATTTACTTAAGGAATTTAATGTGATATAAGAAAGCTGATTATCAGAGGTGATATTACTTGTAGTAGATTATTATTTTTAGGGAATACAAAGTAACAGTTAGAAATCTTGTTATCCACAGAGTTGTTTCTCGATAGCTTCTGTATTATAGAAAAACAAATAAGCTTACACTATGATGCATTAGGAACTTTAAAAGTGTTTCACGTTAAATAAATTAAATCATCCTTCCCGTTGTTATTTTGTTTGATAGTTAGAACATTGTATTTTCTTAATTACAGAAGGTGTTCAAGAAAGCTGTCGATTTCTGGACGAAGGCGATCAATCCAAAGATTCAATCTAAGCATCAGATATTAATAGAACGGTCAGTCACTTGAAACTCATTTAATGACAGTCATTTTAACATTTTCAATTTGTTATATTATTAACATAATTACAGTCTTCTCTAATCTAATTAGCGTGTTCTAAGAGAAACATATTCGTTTCAAATTTTGATTGTCTAAATTATCAGCGATGTGCATGCATCAGTTAACTTTTGTCGTTAAATTTTTTTTTAAATGTATTAGAAAATGTTCTTTGAGAGTTCGATCAAAGACATTGCCCCAATCTCACTATTGTCCAAATGGCTGTAATGCAACTACAGAATGTTCTGGATTTCAAATCCCAGAGAAGTATCTTAAGGTGAGTTAGCTGCTCTAAATGATCAGATCGTCATCATTAACATTATACATAGATTTCTTGTCATCAAACAACATGCCATTTTGTATTTTAAGTGTGTAGTTACATCATTAAATAAAATTAGTAAGAATTCTGTCCATTATAACTTGACATTAGAAATGCATTTCACTAGATTCAAATGGCCTTGTTCAACGTTTTCTGGAAACTGGTTGGGAGCTAACACCACTCACGTTCCATTGTAAAATAAATATGCATATTTACTCTCGTAAAGTAACTCACAAAATATAGACATCATTTGATATGATGATTATTGACAGAATGCAATATCCTCAACAATATGCTACACTTTTAACAATTTGCCTTACTTTATTCAATTTCTAGGATTGTCGTTTGTCAGAAAATGACATGAGTAAAATCAATGTAACAAAACCAGCTGATGCTGATTTTGTACTTTTCGTGGGTTTAAATTTGACAAGCTGCACAAAGAGAACCCTAGCTAGAGCTGATATATGTCAACAGGATTCAGAAACCGATAGGTACGTGTTTAAATTCTTCTTGTTTAACAAATGGAATGAAAATGTTCACATGAAATGTTTATAACTTTTCTATTTGATATTAGTTAAATTTGAAATTGTAATCATTTACTGCTGACTCTAATAATGATTAACAAGATCCTTTATACTACTGTATATACTGATGTAACACTGATCAGAAAAGATATACACATGTGGCATGTAAATTCATTCTTTGTGTTTGAAGTGAAGCGTTTGACTTCATTAACCACAGAATCCTATTCAATAACTTATTCAACTAATGATTTTTCACAGAAGCCTAAACCATGTTATTTTTATTTTTCATAGAAATAAACTAAAAATGACTCGAGAGTTGCTGAGGTTAAGCGAAAAAATGAGACTTATGATATGACTATAAATGATAGAATTAATGATCCTGAATGATTGGCACGATACCTGATTGATCAAGGCTTTTCCCAGAGGTTTGGGTATAAAAAACAATACCGCCAAATAAGAGTCAAGATAATGTCAGCAAATTCAAAACGATGACTTCCACAAAACACATACTGGTCCAATCAGTAACGGGAAGTACAATATGTAATGAATTGTCTAGAAAAATACAATCACAATAAGGTGACAATCATTTAGGAAGCAAAGCATATATATCAAGAGTCTGTGATAAACTTTTAGTTTGAGTAATGTGATTACTTTAGTTACTGAATGTTTAACCAGATGTAACTTAACAATAGAGGTCTTAATAGCACGAAAAGTGAACTCGATAGTTTACGAATTCAGACTCTTCGTCCATTTGTAACAAAAACATTTAATAATTTGTGTTAATATCAAATCAAATTTATCAGTTGAATAAAAGTGAACTAACTATGTTCCAAATTGCACTTTCATCAAACTGTATTTGACATTTTATCGGCTGATGTCTATTTGAATTAAAATGTAAATTTCCCTCTCCTTGTTATACCACACTTTACATTCATTCTACTCACTGTGCCAATCAGTATCGTAAAATGTTTCAGTTCACATAACATATCATCTCACTTATTTTTCTTTAAACTAAATTGTGGTAAACATTAATTTTGTTTTCGAACAAGACCGGTTTCGGCTACAATTTCAATTTGTTCTGCCATGGATAATCTTGAAAACAATCAAAATAAAGTGAAAAAAATTATAATTCATGAACTAGCACATTGTTTTGTGAGTGAACCAGATAATTATCATGTATCTTATTGACTTTGGTATTATTCATTCTATATCATTAATTATTGACAAAATTGTTTATTACCAAGTTTATACAATGTAACCGTTTCATCCAATGGTTTTTACACTAACAAACTTAAAAGAAACTGGCATAAGTGTGCCTCAAATTATACGTTCAGGGGTTTCATCTCAAAGGTTAGTCAATTGTGATCTCCTAGCTATTATAACTATAACTGGATACATACAAAGGAATAAAGCAAACTCTAAACAGAAACACTGGTCATGTAGCTATAGCAAGACTCCATAATGTGAATTAAATAAACATTCGATCAGTCTATATAGTAATCAGGAAACGTTTCGTAACTGACGATTACTACGTTGTAATATCAGTATACTTTTCGTGGCTTGGATTAAAAAGGAATGGAGCCGTCTTCCAACAAAATGATTGAATATATTAGAGAAAACTGCTATTATCAGATAGGGCACTTCTTTTGCACATATAGTGGACAGATATTCTCGTTTATGTAGGGGTGTTTGACATACGGTCAATCATTAAGATGCTTTGACACTGTCCAACAAGCAACATCTAATTACATTTATGTGAGTGGACAGTATTTCCTGTTTATTAGAAATAGTTTTTCAGCAGACTCTGTTGTTAATTGAATTTATCTACTTCCTCCATTATGGCTACTGATATATATAACTAACGAGTAATTATGAGCATGGGAATTGTTGAAAAAGAACAAAATTATAAACAACGAATAGCCAATATTCATGGAAGCACTTGTCACAGTGATTGTAATTCAACTACAATTTCGCAAAATAATACAAACACTTAGACCATGTTGTAGGCTCTAACTTCTTTGCATAAATTTTCCAGTAGTAAACGAACTTACACTAATATGGAGCTATACGCACCGAATTTCTAATGCTGTAGTGTGCAGCAAGATCGCCTTAGAAGGGTAAATCCATGATGTTCATCCTCACTAAGAATATGTCCAAACTTAGGTAGCTTATATTACAATTCTACTTGTTTGTAATTTGTATTGACATTTACAAATTCATATCTCAATACCACATATACATGGAAACACCATGTGAAATCCTTATACATTCATGAGAATAAATAATGGAGTGTTGTCTTCCTCTTGAAGTGTTGACTGTGAATTGTTTTCGCCATTAGTTTGCTTCAACCTTGATTTGTTTATTTATTTATACAAGTTAAGATGTTCGTTTATTATTAATGAACAAGCATAACTGCCATCGTAAAATAAATGAAATTGATTATTCTACTTGAAAATGTCTTACCTCATTGAATAGGGTTTTCGGTATTCGATGCTACCGTACCTACGTTATGAAAACGGTGATCCTAGAACAAGACGAAATAATCAAACTCGTCAACCTGAATTAGGAAAACATGTCAATGAAGGATTAGAAGCTGATCAGTAAGTCAGATTTCTGATACGATTCGATGTTTTGTGTTGTCTACAGAAGCGTACTTATATTCATATGGAATGAATTCATAACACGGTTGATGCACATTTCATGTATTATTACATGAGCAGAATCTACTCTTTGGTATTGTTACCCACCACTAACTGTTCAGAAAATTGTATAACGTGTTTGCAAGTTATAACCCATCTTGTGATTATTTGACACAACATATTTGTAATGGTCAACGTTATCATGCCGAGAGTCCGATACGAAACTACTAATACATCATGAATATTCATTGCGCCAGTTAATAAATGATCAAAGTTTCTGAAACACAGATGAGAAATTATACTATCAGTTCATTCATTGAAACTCTTATTCCAGAATATACACTATCATTAATGTTATTATTTCAGAAATACAATAAAATACGTATGGAGAGAATGGCAGACGGTCGTGGGTAAGTGGCAAATGAAGCGAGTTGGCTTAACATTGCCCGATGTTGTGGTAAGTCATCATATTTTAACAAGTAATGGAACAAACTGTTTGCTGTTCTCATATATTTGTGAAATTGTTAGGTCGGTTTACTGTACTGAATAGTTTCATTGACTAATTAGAAGAGAAGACAAGTGATACCATGAAATATGTGGTTGTTCAAAGTGAACGTGACTGATTTCTATTTTTCCGATTGAAAGAAAATGCAGACAATTTTTAGAAATGATGGTGCTGTGCTCGTATGCGCGCCAACCTTCTTGCCTCTGTGGTTGCTGGTTGTTTCTGCGTATTCGTCCCATCATTCCAACATATCCATCTTTTCAATTGACTTATGTTTACACGCTTCTCTTTGTTGTCCTTCTTGATGGTGTATACCAGTCCATGCCGAGCGATGACTGTGTACGGGGATCTCATGCGTCACCTTATCACAATAGCCATAGGCCTCTCCGTCGTCGGTGAACAGGCTTCCGTACTTTTATATTACCTTATTGATATTTTCTATGTTCTCTTGCGGTAGGATCGCGGCTTGTGTCTTAGCTATCTCGCTATTCTCATGTACACTAAAATGCCCATACTTAGTGTTTACTTTCTTGTTCTTTGTGACGATTACCGCCTCCACCTCTCTAAGGAAGTCTGGCCCCAGTATTGTTTGCTGTATGCCTTTAGTTACTACAAATGGATATCGTACGACGCAATCTCCGACTTCGACACAACAATCTGACACTCCTAAAATTTTCAGTGCACGCCCGCTCACTGTTTGTACTGCTAGTGAACACGCCCTGATCTCCCGACACAATCCTACAGTTATTAAGGATATAGCAGCGCCCGTATCAACTAGACAAACCAGTACTCTTCCATTCATACGAACTCTTGTATACAATGCACCCTTGTTAACCAACCCCACAACCCGGAAAGACGTTTCAAAGAGAAAAGGCTGTATAACGTTTAAAATGTCCTAATCTTCTTCTGTAATGCCCGAGCTCTCCACACTGCAATCACCTACTTCCCTTCTCCGCACGGATTTGGACCGCCGTGACTTTCTCCTAAAGCTCGGCGATCTGTTTCTCCATAGGCGCCTTCCTGCTGTCTTCGTTTAACGAAGATACCGAAGTGCTAACTAGCTGTCTGCATATTCGAGCCATCTCCATAACGTCCAATGGCTGCACGGCATGCGCCAGTCGAAGTTGTGTGGCTACGTCACCCGGGACACACTCCAAGAACTGGGATGTCAGCAGCTGCTCTCTGGAGTCGTCATACGACGATTATAAAGCACGACGCAGCAGACTTGTCAGAGTGGTGGCCAACACCGACGAATCACCGTGCTGGGCCAGACACACGGCCCTGAACTGCTGCAACGCCAACTACCTAACCGCCGGACTGCCGAACGCATACACCAACCAGGACACCTCCTGACACCAATTGTGAAGAAGAACAATTGGGTAAGCAGTGTTTATTCTGCGAAACTACAGTAGGTCATAAAATATTACATACATTACTTCCTAGCATCAATTTGCACATCCACCGCGTTGTCTGGACTGTATCGTTTATCAGCCTTCTTCTCTTGGTTGTTTCGATTGTCCTCTGTATTTTAATTATGTTTCACATCTTGCCCTCTCGCAACTCGTCTCGTCTGCTGTTTACTGATTCTTCCCAATTTCCTTTGACGCTCTGCTACCTACTACTTATTGATGACTTATAAGTAGTATCCACCACAATGGTTCACTTTTAACATGAATGCCTTTTTATCTGGATTCTGAAAAGTATAGTTGAGCAACTAATGAATCAAGTGAAGACCTAGTTTGTTCGAATATGTTTTTACTACATTATCTGTCTGTGTATACTAGCTAAGTTCAATGCTTTGACATAGTGATGTTATTTCAAAGGAAACATTTAATTTTTTAATAGTCACTGAGTAACCGTTTGTTGTGATTACTGTTTGCAAACCTCTTGCACTTATTTTCGACGTGAGAAGAGACACAGTACGATTCTATTGCGCCTACATTGTCTCGTCACTCAGCTCATGCAACAACTCTGTATCACTCTAATACAACAATGTAACACAATTCATCATGCCAGTCACTAATCCATATAGGTCGTTCAATTTCATCTTCTTCAACATGGGATGATGTATTTTTCATGCTGACTAATAATAACCTGATAGGTATGAAATGTTAGTGTCTATTTGTAATCCGTTGATGAATCAAAAAAATCTTGTTATTTGTTTATTTTCTTTTCGACAGTCGTTTGCAAGAGAGCATTTTGGATGCGATAATCTTGATGCCGTCGAACTAGAATCGGATGGTGGTAGAGGAAGCGATTTTTCACATTTTGAACGACGTCTGTCTATTGTAAGCGCCAATTCGATTTAACAATGTCATGATGTAATTATTATTTGAAATATATGCATTGATTCTATAACTGTGATTTAAATTTTCAGGGTGAAATAATGTCTGCAGTTCACGATCCAATGGCCGCTGTTTCTAATTTAACTCTCATTTATTTCAATAGTACTGGGTAAAGTTCAAAAACAATATACTCACATACATTTCATTACGTAAATATAAATGTATCACCCATTTTGCCTGACTATTTCTAACATGTTTTATTTCATTCCATTCATCGTTCAATATTATATCGTAATAACTTGAAACACTGAATCTATATGTTTAGATGTTGTCAAAATGAAACTTGTTATCCTACATATTGTCAAGTCATCCAAATGTAACAATAATTCAAAGAAACGTTGAATAATATAGCGAATTCTGAATTGTAGATGTCACATGGTGTCAAGGATGCCGGTTTCGTCTAATGAAGAATAGTCAGCAGGATATGCTTATTCAAGTGCTCATATATTATTGAATCGTATTACTGATTTCATTTGTTATTATCATCATAAGTCAGTCAGTCAGTCAGTTACAACGTAAAACTTGGTACATGCGTACATCAGTTCAAGTTGCCATGCGTCAATTAGCAGATAGAGAATAAATTATCGGACCAAATCATGGAGGAGGGGAGGTAGTAAGAGAGTAAGTACTAATGGAAAGGCATAGAGATCAGAGATGAGATTTGAGATAATAAGTGATTCAGTAAAGAGAAAATTATAATAAGTTCAGAAATTAGAATTTGGAGGAAGACAAGGAGTGGATGCATCTGCGCCATTGCTATCGATTTTGAGCCATATCACCTACAGATTCTAACCATTTGTTACGATCATCGCAGTGGGCTTCAACCAGTAAGTCTGCATTTATTAACATGGCTCAGCATAATTGTCATTGACTTCATGGATTGGTGCCATGTTTTCGTTTAGCCACCCTTAGCTTTCTTCCAGTCTACTCCTACAACAGACAACATTGCTCGTTTCGGTAGACGGTGGTCAGGCATACGTAACACATGTCTTAACCACATTAGATTCATCATAAAACTGAAGTAATAGATGAAACTAGTCTCGCTTACTCACCTCATCAATTTTTGTTACAAATTTAAAACGAGTATCGTGTGTGTATCATAAATAGGATGAATCTCAACTAATAGTTACAGGGGGTTACATGTAGAGAATACTGTATATTTTCAGCAAGATTGTTTTGTTATAACGCTAATGATTATTGTTGAATTGTCATATTTTAGATGGTATTATGTAAATTTTTTAATGGCCCAACTATGGAATTGGGGTCGTAATCAAGGATGTGAATTTTTATATAAAAGTTGTGGCGAATTTATTAAAAGACAGAAAATGAGGTAGGAAGTCAATATTTTAAACTTGTCATCCACTGTTTTTGTAGTGTTTTAATACTTGTTTTTACTTGTTTTGAGAGACGTTCAGTTCAATGTTATTTTCACTTCATCAACTTATGTAAGTATATTATATCTATGGATTGTACTTCTCTCCTCCGATACCAATAATGGAAGTCCTAATAGTTACATGAAAATAATCAACAAATGGATGTTGTTAGTAATAGTTATGATGATGTAATAGGAAATAGCAAAAACAGCGATTTTATTAGATTTGTGGTATATGAAATGTGAGAAAATGATACAGTATTCAACAAATTGATGTTAGTGAACATGTTACATAAAACCGTGGATCAGTGAAATGTTCAATTGGAGCGAACTTATAACATTTGACAACAATTAGTTACAATCTTTTGTATGAACATAGATGAATTCGGTTTCAGTCGTGATACGTGATGAAATACTTACATGACAGTATTATGGCATAAAAATATATATCCTTCTATTAATTGATGTAGGAGACTAATTTATGAATATGGCCTTGAAAGCACGTTGTTGCAATAACAACGCTAATGGGTGCCCAGTCAATCAATGTATGTCTACCGTATGCCCATTCGGTCCCAAGCCAATGTAAGATGTCACAAGAGTGACGAACCAGCCAGAGGGAGTCATATTGTTTTAGGTATTTCTATATATATGCATTAAGTCAGACCACACAATGAATCAATTAAAAATGCAATTATGATACTGAACAAACGAGATAGTGACAGTGAATAGGGGTAACTCGTACACAACTGATTAACTGTTGTTTTTCATGAGACAATATACTAACAGTAAATATACTATACCGGAGGATAGGGTATTAGGACCGTAACAATCATAGAAAAGAGATGTTTACACTACCCACATTTGAATAACTGAAATAGTGTTCTAAAACACAGTCCTGAGAGTTCGTTACTCGTTTTTAATCGTTCAATATAACAGCTGAGCAATAGCTAACAGGAAAGTAAACCATATAAAAAAATTATCGCATAAAATATAACATAAACATGTTGACATATGTGCATCAACGTCTTCCTAAATATATAAATTAGAATAATTCTGGAAGTAATAGTAACTAGCGCAACTGATTATTCCAAGTAATCATTTTTCTCTGACTTCAATTTCAATATGGTTTACTTTAATAGTGCTTCGATTACGAACTCACTAGTCTCCAATTCCACTTTGACCAGTTATTATCATTAATTTTTGTGAATGGCTAAGTGATTATTAAAAAGTTGTCAGGATTGTTTATCATCAGTTTGTAAAGGCGGTAGCGAAAATGGTGCATACAATCAATTATATCCTTATTCATAAGTTTGCTGAACCCAAATAATATCTGTGTTATTATTATCTACTTATTAAACTTAACATGCTTTATTCGTTTCATTGAAGTGGTCAACAAACATCAACTTGGTGTGATAAAGTACTCAGTGAAACGTCTGATGTTCGGTGTATTCCTCACACAAATGCGTACGGATATTGCAATTTGATTAAGCACAGTCATTATTTAAAACCAGAGTATACACATTTTAATAACTTGGCTAACATATCAACTATGGAACAAAAATTGATGGGTGGAATGGACAGTGTTGCTGATTACTGTCCTTTCATGTCGGTAAGCACATTTTCTAATAATAATGATGTTGGTGCATACTGAGTACAGGTGAACTGTTTTCAAGCATATGTATATACAGATTTGGCTTAAACTAGAGTGCATTTTGGACAATGTAAGAATGCCTATTGATTGATACATTCATAAGAAATGATTCATTTCGATTATTTACCGGTTCACTGATTCTGGTAGATTTCAATGTTACTGTCCAGTTGAACCTAGAAATTATCCAGCAATTGCATGAAAACGGAACTTTCATACGGACTTTGTATTTTCAGCTACCTGGTACTTATATATCTGAGAGTAATTCAAACTACATCCAAATTAACAAGTGTTATTATTAGATCTGCGCTTTCGGACCTACGATTTGATTAATTGCAAGTTTAATTTCACTGGTTCGAATCGACACGACGTGCATTAATCTTAAGAGAACCAATTTGTGGAATTGCATACATGATATCTAATAGTGGAAACATGAACACATTTAAATATATTATCTTTGCTCTCTCACACTATTTATCAGGTATTTACTAGCATCAATCAATCACCGATGAATTCCCACTGTGAAGATACTGACAATCAAAAGTTCCAAAGTACGTTTTTCAATTTGTGCCACAATAGCACTTATTTGTTTTAATTTCTACGTGTTTACATCCACAAGCATTCGATGCCATCGAATCTAAACAGATTCTTGGTTTCTTTGATAAATAAATACAATCTGTTTAAGCATGCAGAAGGACAGATTACCATTTATCTAGTTCGATAATCGAGTCTTTGACTAAATATAGGACTGATAATTACGATCAGTATTTCATTTGTTCGCATATAAATCATTCTAAACAATCAACAGGAACTTTGTGCACAGAACACTGATGACTGGGGTTCATGTTGTCGATGATAAATATCCTGTTTCTAATCAATGTACAACACGTTGATTAGCGATGATAGGAATTTGATTGAAATATGTGGATGCATTCATCAAGCAACAATATATGGAAGTCACTTACACGTGTTATCTAGAATTAGAATACTGGATGTAATATTGGTGTTAGTTGAAAGAAACATCAGTCGAATATTCGTTGTAAATTATTTTGAAAGTTTTCACTCATCTTGATATTGAGTGAATTAGAGGCGTAATTAACCTCAATGAGACAATGTGTATCTTTGTAAGTGTTATTTGATTTACCTTAAATAGAATGTGAGCCTTTTCACCACAAAGGTTTACTGAGAATGTACATTGAATGAAAACTAAATATTTGTTCATTTTCGAATTCGCAGACATGACTTATGGTCAGCAGCATTATGGAAAGAAATCACGTTGTTTCAATATCGACACGGTGTTCAAGGATACCAGCAATCATATTTCTGAAGCCGGTTGTTTCAGAGTAAGCTCAATTCAATCCTACATATGTACATGCTCACTCAACATTTAAAATAGTCAGAAATATTAGAGTAAGGTAGGGTTTGCATACTAGGAGCGATGATCCCAGTAGTTTGGTATTAACTAACTAAGCCGAAAACAGAACGTTCAGTTTAGGAATCTCTTTTCAATAAATTAGTTATTGTTGCTTTCTCATCAATTTATTTACATTCTACAATCAATAGATTTGATCAAATAAAAGGCTAAATATACTTCTTATAGCCATATTTGAATAGTTCATATCACTGAAGATTAGTAAGTAAGCTTTGGATAATTATGAATTTAAGGAGAGATTGGTATGACTGGACATTTGGAAGTTAGATAATGCGAACATTATAGAATAAATGTTACTTTGCAAAGCATTACAGACAGGTCATTTAAGCAACTATGTAAATAATTTGTCAAAATAATAATTATTATAATCATCATCATTTTCATCATCATTATTATTTGGATGGATATTCAGTAAAACAGCTTCCAATTTTCTTGCGAGAAATCATCACATAGAATTGCATGTAGTAATTTCATGTCTTCGATCTTCAAACGATCTATCGTCCCTGAACCTTAGTACATTGTAGTTATTTGGGCTTGTATGTCATTAACTATTTCTTCTTTTGTATAGTGCAATGTATCTCAGTAAATTACTAATAAAAACATAAATTGGATCGCCTCGATTAACTCAGTTTAATGTGATGTTTCGTGTAAAATGTCACTTTATAATGAAACAGTTCATTGTTAACAATCCAATCAATTTGTTGTGAAGTTTATTCATATTAGTATTTCGTTAAACGATTATAGACTGATATTAATGAATTGATGGTACGTAAGTAATTATCAAATAATGTTCATTTATTTCCAATTTCAAGATTAATTGCACACTACGACATGAACTTCAAGTACAATTTAATGGTAAATGGCATCTATGCCCTAAAGAAGGTGGTACTCTTTTATTACCTGTTGATCAGTACAGAGAAGATCGATTAGAATGTCCGCCTTTCGGTGATGTATGCTCGGTGAGTTGAGTATAGTTGACATGTCGTGTTGTTGCAGCATCTTTTCATGTTTTATCAACAGGGTAGTAATTTAGGTAAACGAATAAATTCACATATTCGATGCTAATTACTGTCCATTACTCATTGATATTTGATGCTTTGCTTCACTGATTTGTCAATATGGTTAACATGTCAACGCTACACAATACACATAACGAAAATGAAATCAGTGTGTTAACAGTATTCTGCTAACGCGAATAAAATGAATCACACTAATCAGTTGTTCGAAATTTGATTGTGAATAATAGATTGATAACAAAATGTAGATAGATGGTCGACAAATCATTTTGCAGTAATTAATCGAACAGTTTTCGTGTACATCGTATTATGTGATATTGGTCAGTTAATTTGGATGTGAATTCACAACACATATACGTGATGTACGTAACATGAATCAAGTAGATGTAGCTACTCAGTATTTAAAGTTAATATGATACAAGTAAGAATGCTGATAAACAAAAATCTACAATCATAATTGATTATGATTGATTTATGCATTTCGATGTATAACACACTAGCATATGGCAATGACACTTTCATGATAATTACGATTAAATCACAGTTACGACTGTCACTGAATGTTGCACAGTATGTTATGTTGTATTTCGTGATTAATTTATTCCCATTCATTATCATTCACCCCTATGTAGGTTGAAGAAATAAAGAAAAGGAAACAGAAGCGAAGGAATAGAATAACAGAGGATGGAAACACTATCAAGACAAATAGACTTTGATAATTCTCTGATAATGTTACTTAGTGTATGATTTTGTGTTTATTCATTTGTTTTTTTTCCTTTGAGCTTAATGATGATGATCATGCATGAGAGACGTAAATTAGTTCAATTAGATGTGTGCTTGAGAATGTGTATGATAACGAGTTGCCGAATGTATTTATAAATCGATTGATGTATAAACTTCAGTTGATATTTTCTTCATTTTAAACATTTTATTAATACGATTGAATGAAACTATAATGGTCAAGTGTACTACAAACAATCAGAGTGTTATTGTAGTGCATATACTAATAAAATGAGTGTAGATTACAAATGTTTTATTTTTTCTTATAATGAGAATGGAATTCTCCGTAGAGGCTTTATAGTCTATAGTATCAAGTTGTTGTACAATTTAAAACTAAATGGATTATGAATAACTAGAAATACACATTGAATCGAATGCCATGTTCATTTAAAATATTATGCTATAAGTAAAACTACTTAGGAATATCATAGTTGATAATAATAATAATAATCCAAGCAACATAACCTCGATTAGATGTCGTAAGAAACTGATCTCTATTAACTGTCAGTGTATAGTAATAAAAGTTGTGTTTGAATTTAGAGAACTCACGAATTTATGTGTTGGCCTACAGAAGTACACCATCATCATGATTTGTCAGTCTGTCTCTCTAGTACAGTACCCAGACAGCGTAGAGTTACAGAAAGTTTACTAAGATATCTCGAAATTAATTTGTGCATTTTTCATCACACAATTTTAAAACTCTACACCATTGGGTCTTTAGTCTAGTGTTCAATTAAATAATAAACTACAGTTCAACTTAGTATTGACATATGAGTTGAGAAAAACTATTATTTTGTGCAAGAGATACTTCCAACTCATGTTGAGAGTACAGATGAATTTATACCAAAACTTTGTTATAGCGTACAAAACGATGACGAAAAATGACCAGTACTCATTTTCTTGAAGCCTTCTATGGAATTGATTCAGAGTCACTCTATTGTTGACACAAATAGATAATTATTTAATCTAATGAAGATTTGATTGTTTCCATGTAGATGAAACACCACTATCAAACTAAAGCTAGTCAGGTTGCAAATGATAATTTTGGTTAATTATAGCTAATTAGGATGGAGTCTTTCATAAACCAGGGTTATATATGACCCCTAGGGTCTAATTGTGGAACAATTAATCTTTAAATATTTATGTAACCCACTAAACTCTTTAATATGTAGTATATTAAGTGTATAAGGTTTGCAGTTTTATGCAATTCTGTGCCAAAATTTAGCAAAACGCCTAGGTATCAAACTATGCATAACAACATGAAGTGCATATGCAGTCATGTGATCATATATAATCACAATCAGTTTTAATGAAATAATAAGTAAGAAAATGTTGTCACTGATATTTCTAAAAGGAATTCAACTTATCAGTTGTAAACAAAGATTATAAACAACAATTTTAAGTACTTTGAACTCTCTTAATACTGATCAATGTATTATTATTACTGCGGTGCCTAACGTACTTTTTCTGTAGACCTGGACATTTTTATTCTGATTGTAAATTCTGACCATAAATTGATATTCATTTCTTAATCTATTACATTATATTTATGTGTATAATGCATTATTGATCAGATAGGAATTTCAAGCATATTTATGAAAATTATACTAGATAATTTACATTAATAAGCTCCTACAAATAAATGAATGACATTTATTTATCCGTCTATACAGTGTGTCAGTTATAAACAATGTAAATTATTTCGTAGCAATTTACATTTTCTTGTTAGTGATATTCTATATCTTGGAAGTATGAACTCTGCGCAGACGATTTGATAATCTTCAATGTTCTACGTTATGTATCTTCCGTTTGTAATATCAAGTTCTCTGATCATGTTGCACATCATCATCTTAAATTTCAGTTGATTTTACTTACAGATGTTTCATGAACTGTTGTTAGTGTGGTCTTGCAACAATGATAGCATGACGACCTTACATGATTGTCTCCTTATTCTAAACGCTTAGAGCGTGGACAAACTAGAGAGTTGTTCGTGCCTTTATAATTAGCAGTCACATATTTTAACCACAGGCTACGAAATGTGAATATCTGATACTGACAGACAACAAATATCTTCATTTTATCTTCACAATTGTGCATAATCATTTCTGGTTGTCATCATATTCCTGTTATATTTTATGAAAATTTCAACCGAAATACTGTGTATTTCGTCTGTTTCAATGAAGAATAAATTATTTTTCTAAAATTATGGTGTTTTATTTGTTTTTAAATAGACTATCCACAAGAGACTAAACGAGTGTGTTATTTGAATGTACTCGATGTTTGCACCGAAATCAGATAACTTCATTTAATCAATCAGAATATGCCAATTACTATTGGTCAGCAATCTTTCCTGTTTCACTCAGAAAATATGCAAGAAATTGTTTGAGTTGAGTATCTCATTCCTTCATTTAAACAATAGAAATAAACTATTGTTGTATTCACAATGATATTAAGTTCTGTTGGCTTTGGTCAATTCACGTCACCTCTAGCGCATTGTAAATTGGTAAACGCTCGTTTGGTAGCTTGCTGTGTTGTGCAATCTATGTACGTCTGTGCATATGCCATGGTGTCGTAACATAAAAATATTTGTACAAAATATTTCCTCCATAACTTTCTTCTTTCTGCTTATAGGCGTTCTGGAAAAGCAGAGAAGAGAAGTTTTAAACATGTGCGCATTTTTATAAATGGATTGAGTTCGACAGCTCAATGAATCTACAATATGTACAAAATTTTGTATAAAACGTATATACTAATGTTTTATAGACATGCGGAAATATGTGAAATGCATGCCACAAATAGTAAATGATTTTCAGTATATTTTATTTTCCAAATTAATACTATGCTGCACGTTGAGGGTGGGTAATAAAAAGAAAATTAATAGGTGCAATATTTGTTCAGGTGTTCTCAGAATTGCATAGAACTTGTAAATTCTGGCAGTTACGTAGCTCTTCAGAGTTTCATTTAGTTTATTTGTCATTGAATGAGGCGTGGTAACTTTGTTCAATTCATGTTATGGAAATATTGTAATGAGTTCGACGTTGAATCATCTGCCTTTTAGATAGGTTGCTGTGGGACAGTCAATGTTGACGTTCTATTTGTGGCCATTTTCCGATAGCATAGTACGTTGACTGTCGTTTTAAGATTTTATATGTTTATCTGTAGGTTGCGTGTGCAGATCAACGTAGGTCATCCGATGTGCAAGAACATGTGTGCTGACTTTTAAAGCAAGTTCTATAAAAACGTTTGTCGACTGCTGTCTGGTTTAAACCAGTGTAACTGAACAAAAAGCATCTGTAAGCTAGTCTACGTGAGAGTTGAGAAGCAGGTTTGTTGAGGTAGGGGAGGTTTTTATAAGTTCACTTGGAAATCAGAGTGGGGTTCTGTAAACCAATTTGGCAACACCTCACCTAACATTTGCTTTTACTGTGATGCAAATTCCTGGCAAGACTAATGGTAAAGCGTAGATCTCCTGCGGGATGTTCTTAGTTTAAATTGATGCTTCCAGCTGTTGATGAAACCATTCCACCAAGCGACTGGATTGTGGATGGTAGGTGGTGTTAGTAAATCCAGTAGTTCCAAGGAGTTTGGTCAAATAGTGTGACAGTTTAGATTGAAAATGACGTCCACAGTCTGTCTTTATTGTAGATAGACAATCATAGTTTGTTATCCCTCATTTAATGAATGTGGGAGTAACCATCTCACTAGTTATATTTTTGACAGAGAATTATCCACAAAGGTCCTTAAACTTACGATTAATTATATTTATTATTAAATGACTACCGATTTGCCGTCATATAACCAGTGACCAAAACTTCCGTTATTAACATGTTGCTCAAGATTCTATTAAGATCAGAATATGATTATTACTATTGTACAATTTATAATAATCTCTTACAAAATGGTGGAAGGTTTGATGAGGCACAAATGTTTTGATTCCTTCCTAGTGATTTCTGAAGTTCGATATAATGTGTGTTGGTTTTGGCAGAAATATTTATCGTCGAAACATCAGAAAACCAAGTTCGACGTCTGCTCTAAAAACAACAGATGTTAGTGCATAATCGTATTTAGTTGAACTATATATAAATCCTATGTACATATGATTCTAGCATATCAATTAACTTCACGCATATATGAGATTGCGTGAAAGCACGTAAATATTGAAGTCGATGAAGAAAATTTGGTGACAATGCATTTAGAAACCCAAATAATTTTCCAAACGTAAAAGATACAAGCGAAATGGAAGATAGGGCATAATCGCAATTTCAATAGAACGACACAAAGAAAATGTCCAATTGAAAGGTTGATATGTTCATAAGATAATCTAAGCACCTGTAGTGTGAACGTGACCTTCCGTACTAGCAATATAAGGTGTAGATTCGACAGTATTTTCAGACTTCTTACAAAGCATTAGGCAACAAAATTTATGATGCATATATAATTTGGGAATAAGGAAATCTCAATTAGTCTATTGTTTGTAACTTTGGATACAGACAATTGAAGATAATGGTCATCACCTTGGCACTTTTTGACGTGGTTGTGGTTGCATATGAAGTTACAGCGACTTTGAACTCTTAGATTCGTAGTGGGATAACAGGAGATGCAGAAATGCATGTATATCGACTATATCTTTCCTAAGGGTACATAGGTAATCAATGTTTGAGTCTTAATTTAATTAGTAGTCGCAGCTTTTCGTGCTTTTATCGGAGCAGAGAAAACATTGGCAAGTTCAGATAACTTCAGTTTCACTGAATATAATAAAGTAAGTCAGTGTAGGAAGTCGCAAAAGCAACTCAACAGTTATTTGGATTTGTTGCTATTTATTATTTAGGCAAATAATTACAATTTTTATTAAAACTTGCTCTCAGCCAACCAATGCTCTTCTTTTCAATCTTTTCACTGAAGATGTTTTTGATCAAGTAATCTGCTTTTCGCTAATTGATCATATTAGTTTGTTTGTATATATTGGTGTTGTGTATTTTATGTTGCGTCGATGACATTGGTTATTTTGTGTGCTTAGTTATTATAGTTTTGCAATAATTATTAGCGTGAATAAAGAATATGAACTGGACAAAAATTACTCGTCTCATCAATTCTAAAGCGACTGATGGGATACAATTGTTCAGTTTGTCTGTCGTTGGTTGACTATAATCATCATTTTTGTAAAGGAAGCCTACCCAAGAAATGTAATAATGTCGATACTTTCAGTAGAAACGCCAGACTTTTGATATTGATTTGGAGTGTAAATGAGGTTTATCCGAACAAAGTTTACTTCCATTTAATCAAGTTACGATTTCAATCTTTGTTCGAAACCTAGACATCATTCCATTAGGTACTTTGTGTTTTATCCTGATGGTCATCCGACCAAGTTAGTTTGGTTTGTGTAAAAAGAATAAAGCACACCTCCAGTGTAGCTATGTTTTCATCTGCAAAATGTGTTCATAGTATCATTAAATCAAACGTATGTTGGGAGAAATTCAACAAAGCGAAAGAGATTGTGGTGCTCAGTTATTAATTCTTATATGTTAGCACAAATAAGACTGGTTATGTGAAAATCAGAATACCTTAGGGTTTCTTCCCTTTCATAATAACGCTACTGCACGAACTGGTGTGCTGGTTAAAATTTTTCAATCAGTCATTCGTTGGAAAATCCAGTTGTGATAGGCGAATTTCAGATTATAAAGTGTCGAATAGAATCAAGCTAATTTTGATATAAACTATGCTTATTCCTCATATTTCATTATTTTAGAAAAGGTTTTTCTAATTTGCAGTTAATTCAGTAAATTATTTAGTTAATTTCATTAGTCGTTCTTTGTAAGTAACAATGGTGTCTTTCTAGTTTTCATGCCTAATTATGTAACATTCGTCTTCAAAACATTGTTGTCAAGCATGTTTTTAATCAGGGCTTAATTTACTAGTTTTGTTAAATATTCGCGTAACTATGAAGACTTTCTTGTTGATCAGCTCGATTAATAATTTGTGTAATGCTTGATATGTTTATGCAGGACTTGAGAAGAAGCTTCTTGTACGTGCGCATTGATTTTATTTCCGTCATGTAACACTTAATTGCAATTTGTGAGATGCTTCCAAATTGATCATAGTTTGCAAAACGAGCCACTATGTTTGTGACACTGATCACACAGCTGCGTCAATGCCATTCTTGTATTTCGTAACATGAATCGCTACACTTTATTGCATATAAATTGTAGGTTGCATTTGCTTAGCGCTCGTTCTCAATATTGATAAAATAAAATGTTCATACGGAAAGAATTATCGTCTCAACTAATTTATAAAACAACATTCTCTACCTATAATTTTCCAGGATATTGTCGATTAATTTAAATATAATTAGAATTCAGAAATTCTTTACTTAGCACACTGAATTAGCTTAGCAAACGATATGATATCGAAAGCGTGTGTAATATACTTTACTCTGTTAAACTGATTAATTTCCTGTAATTTGTAATTGCTTAATTTGCTAAGAAATGTAGTTGACAGTAGACCCCGGATTACATGATGCTGAAAAAGAATTGACGTGTTGTCCATTAAAGGTTACTTTTTGTGATGAAAATGTAAAGTTGCATCATCATCAACAACATCGTAGAACCGGGTACATGCACCCGTAGTTTCAAGTTGCCATACCAGATTGGCACTACGAGATAACAGAGGTAACATAATGACGGAATACAAGAGAGGAGAGTGGAGTAAACGTGTGTAGAAACTAGTGATAGGACTCAAGATTCATTTGAAGTTGGAGAGTGAATACACTTGTGTCACTGTAATCAATTCTGAGCCATGTCTCCATGTGTCTCCAGTCATTTATTGCGACTATCATGCAGACCTCAATCAGGTAATTTGCTTCTACCAACATGACTTAGACCAACAGTCAAGGGTTTCATGAACTGATGCCATGATTTGGTTTGGTCGCCTCTACCCTTGTTCCATCCAACTTCAACCCCAGCCAAAATCACGCGATGAGGCAGGGGGTAGTCTGACATACTCAACACATGTCCTAGCCATCTCAGCCAATGATGGTCAGTGACCTGTTCGACTGATTTACACTATTTCCCAAGAACATTTTGTCTAACCTCCATATTACTTATTTTACTGTTTCATGATATACGAGAGATGCTACGAAGATTTCAACCTTGAGTCGACGCATATCTTAGATTTTCGAGACTCACGTTTTGCAACCATATGTTAGAACGGCGCAGACTGCTGCGCAGTACTCTCGACCATTCGTTTGAAAACGGATATCTTGCCTGCGCCACAAGTGGCTTAAATTGTGGAATGCCAGTCGGGCTTCTGAATTTGTGTTAAGATTTTGTCAGACACCGACCCACTAGGGGTGGTAAGACTTGAAAGATAAGTGAAGTGGTCAACACATTCAATTACTTCACTCCCTATCATCAATCTAGGGGAAGAAGCAGATCAGTTCTGGAGTAACACTTTGCTTTTGCTTTTATTGCCCATCACTGTTCACAATCCTTAAGCAGACCATTTGTCGGTCTACGTTTAGATTGTCATCGCTCTTCATCATTCTTCGTGCTTGCTGGAATATAATATTTAGCATCCATCAGTTTACTAGAATTTTTAGGGGTAAAATGGTTTTTCGTATCCTTCGGATTAAAGTTAGATGCAGATAACGCTACCTTGTTCACACCTGCATTATAAACGTTCCAAGCTGTTTCGGGGTAAATCTGTTGATTGTGTGCGATTAAATGCTTAACTTAGCCATTTCTTAGTGGGATCTTGGCATTTTCAGTCTCAAATCGATATCTAAGAGGTGTCTTGATGTGACATTTCTGCGGCCAGCAAAACGCATAGAGATACGTGCTCTCACTATGGCGTGGTCGGAATGTAAACAAATGCCTGATAAAGTGCGGCAGTCCTCTAAACAGCTTCTCTGACGGTAGCAAATGCCGATGTGGTGAATTATCATCCATCGTTGTGTAGATAATGTTGGGGATGACCAGGTTAAACAATGTCTTTCTTTATGCTTGAAGTTTGTGCTAGCTAAAAATAAACGATGGTCTAAACATAAATGTATCAGACAGTCTGCGTTATCCTTCGCTTGACTGGGATGCTGAGTGACCCACCTAAGTGTTTTTCAGCTTAATTTAGCCTACCAACTTAGGCATTGAAACCCCCTGCTATAATTACTACTTCTGAGTACTTAGTTTCCTGATGGAGTCTAAAGAACTTCATATAGAACTCGTCTCATTCTAGGACAAAACAGCAGTATAGTGCTGTCTGGTTTTCAATGTCACCCTGTCAATATCAATCTGTGACGTATGAAATCAACTAAACTTAATCCTGATCTCCACAAACCATCTCAATTTAATGCCATACAATCAATATAGAGTGTATATGTGAAGTAATTTTTACAGTTAGATGGACATCACTGACAGTGAAATAATTGAATATGATGAAAGTTCAATAAATCGATGTGAATTCTTGTATTTGATTTTCAAATAATTGTATTTATGGTGTGTGTGTATGTGGGAGGGGAGTTGAATGACTTCTTCAACACCTCTCTTCTTTATAAAGATCAATAATTGCCAATGTTTTCTCTTGGCGATTACCTTCATAACATTTGGAGCTACACTTAACTTTGGTATGTCTCATATAAGCAAAATGGATGTAGAAGATGAAAAATTGATTAGATTACCACAACTATCAATTTTGAATCGACGTCATTCTTTCTGCTGAAGTATGGGTATAACATTTGGCTTTATTGAAGAAGAGTCTAATGCAAATTTGCTGCTATTCATAGGCTTTAGAAAACGAATGCACATCTGAGGTGTAAGTTGTCAATTAGTGATAATGTCGATGCATACGATGCATTGAATTGAAAACCACTAGATGTGGACTAGCTGATATTTCTCTCGTTACATAATTGCTAAGAAGATAAGAAACTAGTTAATTTTCATGTGATTTCGCTATTTTTTATTTATTTCCAAAGTGAGCGATAACCGGTACTGCTCTTCATTTACTCCGCTGGACCTTGTTAACTGTGATTGGTTGTAATATCATTTCAGTATGCTAATTACTCTGTTTTTCCGAAGGTCGTTTTTGTAACTATATATACAGACTTGAATTATAATAGAATCGAATCTTCCTAGTGCTGCGTTGGTGTCTTCTTGATTTTGTACTGGGGTGAGAAATCAGTATCGAGTCGTTGGTCACGGTTGCGAGTATCAGTTAGCTCAGATAAGTTTCCGATTAGTGTTGCGGTTAGTTCGTGTATAGCAGTAGGCGTTATTATATATTAATCAATATTGTGTACCAATGGGCGACGGTGATAAATGTTACAGGTGAGATCTCTACCACAATGTCATTTTGTTGTGTGGATGACAAAATCAGCTAATAAAACTTCGCTATGAAATCTATTGTTGTTATGTTAACTTCTCGAAGTCATCATGATGAAATAGCTCCAGAATAATATAGATACCTTTCCGTATAGTGTGTTCGTTAGTGCTGTATAGCATTCTCTGAAACCTGCTCAACTCTCAGCCAACACTTTGGTGACAATTCTTCTCTATTCAATATTAGATATCGTTGCCTAAAGTTAAAAATGAATGAACCAGATGATTTCTTAACTCATGTTGGAGTTGTAAACAGAGAATGTGAACGGTTTAAATTAAAAGACCTATCGAAGAACCAATTTAAATCGTTAATACTCATCTTCAGCCTACAATCAGAAAAATTCGCTGATATTCAAACGCGATTGCTACACCGTCTTGATCAAGAACCAACATTGTCTCTAAATGACATTGCTGCAGAATATCAACGACTGACTAATTTAAAGCATGATACTGCACTTGTCCAGTCTGGTGGTAATGGTGACATTGAAGTTCATGCTGCTAGTCGAAAACCTATTTTTCTCTTCGCTTGACACCGAATGCTTCTCCGGTCTTCCGTCCCAAAAGACCAGTTCCATATGCTTCGCTACCAGAAGTTGACGCAGAACTTCAACGCTTAGAGAAGCAAGGTGTTCTTATACCAGTATCATTTTCGGCCTGGGCAGCCAAAATAGTCGTCGTAAAGAAACCTAACGGTACACTACGCATCTGCGCCGAATTTTTAAACGGTCTGAATGATGCTATTAAACAACACCATTATCCTCTACCGTTTCTAGACGAATTGTTCACTATTCTAAAAGGCGGTGGATGATTTGTCAAACTAGACCTGGCAGATGCTTATTTGCAAGTCAAGGTTGAACCAGCGTGCCGTGAATTACTCGCAATAAATACGCATCGGGGACTTTTTCAGTACAAAAGACTGCCGTTTGGAGTCAAAACTGCACCAACGATTTTCCAACAATTATTGGATACGATTTTAACAGACCTCACTGGAGTGGCCGTGTATTTAAACCATATACTGGTTGTCACAGTATCACCAAACGAACTTTACAATCGACCTGCGACTGTACTGAAACGAATCCAAGACCATGTATTTTGCCTACGTCCAGAAAGATGTCGATTTCACCTTACGTCTGTGGAGTATTTGGGATTTATATTCGACAAATCAGGTCGTCGTCCAGATCCAGAAAACATTGAAGCCATTCAAAAAATGCCTGCACCCTACGATGTACCTATTGTGCGATCCTTTCTAGGACTAATAAGTTACTACTTAGCACTTTTGCCATCTTTGCATGAGAAGCGAGCACCCCTGAACCATCTGCTGGGGAAAAATGTTAAGTGGAATTGGACACAGCAGTGCCAAACAGCATTCGATGGCTTGAAAAAGCTCCTTACATCCAATCTTCTATTGACGCATTATGATCCGAAAGTGCCGATTATTGTTGCTGCGGATGCGTCTGCATATAGTGTAGGTGCAGTTATCTTGCATAAGTTTTCAAATGGAAATAAGAAAGCCATAATGCACGCTTCAAGAACGCTGACACCTACTGAAAAGCGCTATAGCCAAATTGAGAAGGAAGCTTTGGCTATCATTTTTGCAGTACGACGGTTCCATAAGATGATGATTAATACCATACAGTTAACTTTATTAATTATTAATAGCCTCATTTTAGCCGAGTGAATTAACAATTTCATTCATTCAGACCAATTCAATGAAGCTCATAATGATTCCATGTCGCTCATTTAATTATATTAGTGAAGAGTCGGTGATTGCCACCATCGATACGAGAGATTACGCTTAAGAAAGTTTGATTCATGCTGTGAGAGCACTTCCTGTTACCACACAGCAAGTTGCTGAATTCACAAGAAGAGACAAAACGATTCAACGAGCAATCTATTATATGCAGCACAAATGGCCACGTTCTTTAGATGAAGAACTGAGACAGCTATATCAACGTTGACAAGCTCTGTGCTTAGAAGAAGGGTGCCTTATGGTTGGGGATCGAGTGGTGATACCATGTGAGTTACGTCGATTTGTACTCAAGCAGTTTCACGCTGGACACCCTAGAACATCTCGAATGAAATCAGTGGCACGGAGCTATGCATACTGGCCAAAGATGTACGCCCAGTTTGAAGACTTGGTGAGAAAGTGTGATCGCTGTCAGCGAGCATCGTAAAACCCACCGAAGGTTGAACCAGTAAGTTGGCCAGATTATGCAAGACCATGGAGCAGGGTGCATTTAGATTTTTTGCCAGAACCATGTCAGTAGTACTATTATTTGGTGTTAGTAGCCGCATATTCAAAATGGCCAGAGATCCATCCTGTAGTTCCTCCGACTACGCAGAAAACCCTGGAAATTGAAGAAGATATTCGCGTGTCAATAATTTCCAGAGACACTAATCACTGATAACGGGTCCCAATTTACGTCACAAATTTTCAGTGATTTCTGTCGAGAAAACGCCATCACACATATTCGTTCCCCACCGTACCATCCACAATCAAATGGACAAGCGGAGCGGTTTGTGGATACTTTTAAAAGAGCTGTACTTAAGGCGAAGGGGAAGAAAAGCCTATCAGAAATTATTCAGCGTTTCCTACTTGTATACAGAAGTACCCCTAACAACAGTGCTCCAAAACAGAAATCACCAGCAGACGCACTTATGGGACGAAAACTAAGAACGATAAATGAGGTTATGAGGCCGTCAAAAGTAAATAGCAAAGAAGATGACATCTATAGAAACGAGATGCAGGTGTACGTGAGGAACTACAGACCGGGAAGTGAGAAATGGAAAAACGGGGTAATTAAAGGTAAAAGAGGAAAGTTGATATATGAAGTAGCAGTAGAAGGACAACCATGGGTTCGACATCGCAATCAGCTACGCAGAAGGTTTGGTGAACGAAAAGCATATGAACCGAACCTAGCGCTTGAACTTCTTCTTGACACTTTCAAGCTCCCCACGAAAAAACCAACAATGATTGCAGCAAACAACGAGAAAGGAATATCCGAAGAAGAACAGCCAATAAGACGCAGTGAAAGGAAACGAAGAGCCACAGTAAGGTTCCAAAAAAATTGAACTTTTCTCAAAAAAGGGAGGTGCTAGGAAGAGAAGAAACTAGTTAATTTTCATGTGATTTCGCTATTTTTTATTTATTTCCAAAGTGAGCGATAACCGGTACTGCTCTTCATTTTCTCCGCTGGACCTTGTTAACTGTGATTGGTTGTAATATCATTTCAGTATGCTAATTACTCTGTTTTTCCGAAGGTCGTTTTTGTAACTATATATACAGACTTGAATTATAATAGAATCGAATCTTCCTAGTGCTGCGTTGGTGTCTTCTTGATTTTGTACTGGGGTGAGAAATCAGTATCGAGTCGTTGGTCACGGTTGCGAGTATCAGTTAGCTCAGATAAGTTTCCGATTAGTGTTGCGGTTAGTTCGTGTATAGCAGTAGGCGTTAAATTATTATAATTCCAACATAACAATAGTATCGCTGCTCCTTTTACCAAGCTGAAGTTGCAGACTGGTTGTATTATAATGTTATCCCAGTAATTAAATTAAATATTTCAATCATTGTATACATCATCATAATGTTCATTATAAACATCTATTGTGTCCGATGTATCAAATATCTAGTTGAAATAAAAAGCTTCTGCTATTAGATGGATTATTTTGTACAATGAAATGGATTTGGTTAATCTTCTCTGAATAGCTTATATGAGTTTCGATCACGTCAATCAATAAATAATGAACGAACCTAGAATGAAAATATTTACATTAAAAACAAATTAATACCATACAGTTAACTTTATTAATTATTAATAGCCTCATTTTAGCCGAGTGAATTAACAATTTCATTCATTCAGACCAATTCAATGAAGCTCATAATGATTCCATGTCGCTCATTTAATTATATTAATGAGTTTCGTTTGAAAAATCCGAAGATTATTTCTAGGTTCTTATTTCACATAATAGTTTAATGAAATCTCACATTGAGAAGCTGATTGGTTACTTATTGATGGATCTCTATCAGCCTACTAACTGATTGAATAGAACAGCATTATGAAAACCTCAGTATCTTGGGGGTGTACGGAATACAATGGACAATTTGAATGCAATTAGACGACAGGAAATTTTCAGATGACCCAGCTTATCTATTTCACACTCAGCAATTAGTGCGGGTGAAGACGACTAGTGTAACAGCAGCATCTGCAGCAGTGAACCACAACATAAAACAAGGAGGATGCAAAATCCTCAGATACAAAACAACTAGCATCATCAAAAAAACACTTGAAATTGAAGCTCTTTAAGAGGTGAAAACAAAAAGTATCTGACTCATGATGTGTTGGCACGCACTGGTAAAACAAGAGCAGCATTTCTACAACTGAAAAACATCTGGAGCTCAAAACACCTGTCAGTCAGCATCAAAAGTCAGAATTTTGAATATTAACGTCAACACAGTTCTGTTGTATGCAGCTGAAGTTTGAAAAATACGAAAGTAACATTCACAAAACACAGGTATTTATATATATTTGTTTATGCAAGATACTTTTGACTTTCTAGCTTGACAACATTGGTAAGGACCCTGTGTGGCAGCGGACAAACTAACTTCTAGCTGAGAAACAAATTAGCAAGACATTCTGTATGTGGATAGGACAAATATTGTAAAATCCACCAAACTCTGTAACAAGACAAGCCTTATATTAGAATCCTCAAGGTCAAAAGAAACGAGAAAGACCGAAGAACACATTGCGTCTGGAATTGGAGGCAGACACGAAAAAAATAAATTGAACTTGGAAAGAACTTGAATCGAGATCCAAGACAGAGTTGGTTAAAGAATGCTGACCGGTAGTATATGCTACAGAAGGTTATAAAAGGCAATGATTGATTGACTGAATAATGGTACGTAACTCAATTAACATTTATTCATTCAGTCATGAAAACTGGAATATGTCACAGCGTATTCTGTTTCAAAGCTGAATATTCGAGAATACATGCATATTGTTTGTCACCAATAATAATAATGACAATAATAATAAGATTAATAATAATAATACTAATACCAATACTACTACTACTACTACTTATAATAATAATAATAAGGTTTTAGTAATGCCAATGAATAATTAAGTAAACCAACAAAAATGGAATAAAACATTTGACATTATTGGACATCTGGCAATGTAGTTGTTGAGAAAAAAATTGTTCGTCACAATGTTAAATAGGTTAAACAGCGGCTAACAATTAAGATAATCAGTGGTTGGGTAACATGATAAACTGAAATTCGAAACTAAAATGAAACAACAATACAATTTGATTTCTTAGTCCCACATGTATGTTTTCTAAGCAACTTTACTAATAACATTCAATAGTCGACTTATGTTAAACAATAGCTCAAAATGATGATCTTCAGTTTAAGACTAGTACTACCGATGTTTGTAAATTTACCTGCTACTGCATAGATCAATTCAGAGGCTGTTCTATCCGTGTTCATTGCAAGAGGATTCAATAACACTTTCAAAGACATTGTTGAAAGTAGGCGGGGATATAGTCATAAGAAACTTAATTGTTTATCCATATCAAACTTCAATAGCATTCTTTATTTATTCGTTGCTATTAGTAAGCATTAGTAGATGTTATTACGAAACCAAACGTATATATTCTTGAATCTACAATTTTGATACTGAATGCATTGAAAAATTATCTTTTGCATTCATGTATTCAGTAATAGTTTGGTATGAAGTCATGTAAAATAATTGTTTCCGTCTATTGTTATGCATGAATTCATCATTCTTTATGCTTTTAGTCCGGTCGCAATAAAAACCAATGATTGTATTGTCCGACAAAACTTCCACTCAGTCTATGTACTCATGTTACTAGGCTTTAATATTTAATTAAAATATTCGCCTTAACAATGTAAATCAATAAGCTAACATATTACTTTTAAGTACTCAGTAGTGAAATGAATAACATGTTTGTAAGCTAGACGTTCGTGTGAGTATTTTTAGACATGATAACACTTTAGCAGGGAATCTATTGATATTTCATACGAATGATCGAATTCCGAATTACTTTCTCAGGTATCTGTCATGCATTCTGATGACTATGATGGTTTCGACTGTTGTATACATAGAACACGCTAAACGGCCTAGTATCACGTATTCATTTTAAATGTACTTGAAATATCCAGATGAACTACAAATGAATTATCAAGAAACTAGTAATTGTTAATTTAAATATACAAAAATGAAGATCGACTTTGGATGCGAACTGAGTGTAACGGTAAATAATCCCCAAAATAAATAGTTGCATAAGCTGTCGACATTGATGCTGACCTTGTTTGTTTTAGCGGACACTACTAGTTGAAGGCGTGCGGTCAAGCATCTTCACCAGATCATGACTCGAACCACCGTGGGTAGTATCTCTCTCTAGTTTGCCAGCCTAGACGTTGCTATCCCATTAAAGCTCTGTTTACGATCAAATATAATTTCGCTTCCATCCTTTATTGCCTTCTGATTTCTTCTCATTCGTAAGAGTGGGTCCATTTGATAGAAGTATCTTTGATTATACGACAAGCGCAACTTAGTCATATATCCAGGAAACTCTTCATTGGTGAGCAGAACGTGATTTGGACACGATAATTTACTGTGAGTCCGTTTCTTTTTATAGTTTTAACAGAGTATCATTGGTGGTTTAATTTTTTAACGCATATTTTTTTCGCAGTATCTTCGTTTTTGCATTCATTACTATTTTTATGATGTCAGACCAGACTACTAAGCTTATTAGGACTAAAACCCCTACGCCTCCAAACCTCCAACTTATTCCTTTCTGCACAGATAATGTCGAAGCCTGGTTCTGCTACGCAGAAGCAGAATTTCGAGACCAATGTGTGACTGGTTCAATTTCTGGCGGTTGTAAGGTCACTTCCGCGTGAATTGAACAGGTACGTCACCCCCTTCTTTTTTAGTCCTGACTGTCTAGAATCGTACAAATATCTCAAAAGATCGATGAGTGATGAGTTGTTACACACTATTGATCTTGGTAACGGTTCTGCGACCGAAATGTTATTGCGTATGAAAGAGGTAATAGGTCAACGTACTTTTGACGAAGGTCTCTTTCGTCAACTTTTTTTATCGAAACTGCCACAACAAGTGCAAGCAGTATTGGTACCTTGTAACAACAACCCAGTAGATGAACAAGCTTCATCTGCTGATCGAATTCTGGAGATCACCAGAACTCGCCACAATGAGATTTATTCTGTTACAGAAAAACCTCTAGAGACCGATAACGAAATAACCAAATTTTGCCATACTCTTTCTCGTTTCCTTGATCTACAGGAACAACGCCGACCGAGTAATCCTAGACGACGAAGTCCATCGCGTAAAAGATCCTTATCTCGACCTCGACGAACGGAAAATCCACATTGGTGTTAGTACCACGACACCTATGGCAAGGACTCAAAAAATGTAGAGACCCCTGTTGTTTCCCTAGCCTCAAACCCACTGCTTCGGTAAACTATCCCGCCGGCACGCACTAGCGGCAACCGTAGCCGGTGGAAACAGCCGCCTGTTATTCATCTCTGATGTGATAACGAAGGTTCGCTACCCCGTCGATACTGGTGCAGAAGTCAGCGTCCTTCCTGCAACTTCATCTGATCGCCAACTTGAAGCTGCATTTGATCTACAGGCAACTGACGGAAAACAAATAACCACGTATGGTAAAAAATATGTCTACTTAAACGTGGGGTTGCGCAAACCCATACACTGGATTTTCACTATCGCCGATGTGAAAATACCTATCATAGGCATAGATTTACTAAGCCACCACAACTTGCTTGTCGACGCTAGCAAAAAGAGGCTAGTCGACAGCAACACAAAGCTGTACGTACGTGGAACCACTGCTACAGGTTGTAGCCTATGTCCTCTTCGCTTTAAACATTTAATTAACCCCTATTTTCAGCCAATACTTGACAAGTATCCGGACCTAAATAAGGCGATATCGAAGTTATCATGTGTAACCAGCAATGTTACACATCACATCACGACTACAGGTCAACCTGTATTCTCCAAAGCACGCCGATTAGCACCCGAAAAATTAAGAATTGCTAAGAACGAATTCGACCATATGATTGACCTGGGAATAATCCGCCCATCCAGCAGCCCATGGTCGTCTCCATTACATATGGTCCCGAAGAAAGACAGCAATGATTGGCGTCCAACCGGTGATTATCGACGTCTTAACGCACAAACTACGCCAGATCGTTACCCTTAACAACACATCCACGACCTCACGGCCACGTTAAAGGGAATGACAGTGTTCTCAAAAATTGATCTAGTAAAAGCCTACAATCAAATACCGATGGCCTAAAATGACATCCCGAAAACGGCTATTGTAACCCCGTTTGGTCTTTACAAATTCCTTCGAATGCCCTTCGGCTTGAGGAATGCAGCACAAATGTTTCAACGTTTCATTGACGACGTGTTCCGCGGGCTCCACTATGTCCATGCATATGTCGACGACTGCTTGATAGCAAGCCCAAACAAGGAAACACACATGAAACATTTGGACACAGCTTTTAAAAGACTGCAGCGATACGGAATCGCCATTAATATACAAAAATGTCAAATCGGAACAGCTTCGTTAGATTTCCTGGGGCATACCATTGATGCTAATGGTATACAGCCTCAAAAACACAAGGTGGCAGAAATTCTGGAGTATCCGGAACCAACAAACATTAAACAGTTACGAGCTTTCAACGGGTTGGTAAGTTTCTACAGACGATTAATCCCCAACTGTTCATCTATAGTGAAACCACTAACAGGTCAACTTCGTGAGAACAAAAAGGTGGTCACAATGGATTCAGAATCAAAGAAAGCCTTCGTCGCAATTAAAGAGGCAATAGCCAATGTAACTATGCTGGCACACTACAATACTGAAGCTCCCGTCAGCATTGCGGTCGACGCTTTTGACTCAGCGATTGGCGCAGTTCTGCAACAATGGACTGGCCAAGCTCTGCAGCCTTTAGCAATTTTCTCAAGACTATTAAACGACATTGAATCGAGATATAGAACTTTTGGACGTGAAATACAAGCCATGTACTGTGCTGTACGTCATTTTCAACATTCCATCGAAGGCCGGTAATTTGCAATATTCACCGACCATAAACCACTGACGTTTTCGATGAAGTTATCTTCAGATAAGTACTCTCCACGAGAGTCGCGTCACCTTGACTATATCTCCCAATTCTCTACGAACATATGACATATATCGGGAGCCAACAATGTAGTTGCTGACGCCTTATCGAGAATACATTCCTTGAATCGTATCCAAGGAATCGACCTTGTTAAACTAGCTCAACTTCAAAGTGGAGATATCGATTTTCATCACGAGTTAGCCGCAACAACGCTCCAACTCCAAACTAAAACGATTGGAAAAGGTAAGAACACTTTAATTTGTGATCCTTCTACAGGTATAGCCCGTCCAGTCGTCCCCAAGAGTTATCGACGAGTCATCTTCGACACATTACAAAACCTTTCTCATCCTGGAATTCGTTCTACAAGTAAACTGGTTACTGAAAGATTTTGCTGGCCAAAAATGAATAAGGATATTAAAGAATGGGCACGCACTTGCATAGCCTGCCAGTAAAACAAAGTGATTCAACATAATAAATGCCCCCTAGGCACTTTCTCAACCCCTGACGCTCGATTCGATCACGTCCACCTTGATTCGGTAGGACCTTTACCAAAATCAAACGGATTTTCTTATCTTCTGACATGCGTGGACCAATTCACACGCTGGCCAGAAGCGATTACACTCAGAGACATCACTAGTGAAACGATTGCTCGCGCTTTCGTCGGACGATGGGTAGCGAACTTTAGTTGTCCATTTATAAAAATGACAGACCGTGGATGTCAGTTCGAATCTGGATTGTTCCACGCTCTGACGAAATTTCTTGTAAATACACGTTTCAGGACGACCGCCTACCACCCACAATCTAACGGTTCAGTAGAGAGATTTCATCGATAACTGAAAGCACTACATTCAGCAACAAACATGCCTCAGTGGATCGACGCCATACCACTAGTTTTACTCGGGATTCGCTGCACAGTGAAGGAAGATGTTGGATGTAGTGTCGCCGAATTAGTCTACGGAACTACTCTACGACTACCAGGTGGGTTTGTGGAAACCACTTTCACTTCGGCAAACCTGGATATGAATTCTTACGTGAACCGGCTTACAAATGCTATGCGTTCAGTTAAGCCAGTTTAAACTCGACAGCAGTCGACAGACACCTTTATCCAACCTGCCTTAAAATATAGTACACACGTTTTCGTACGTCGTGATGCCGTACGCCGACCTCTCGACGCAACCTACTAAGGGCCATACAAGGTCCTGAAACGTGAAACAAAGTACTATACGATTGACAAAAATGGCCACGAGGATAACGTCAGCATTGACCGCCTCAAAGCAGCCTACCTAGAAGGTACACCTTTTAGTGTCGAATTCGCTGCAACACCTGCAAAACTTGACATGAACGAAGCCATTACGCCGCAAGCAATGACTTATACGCAAGTAGAAGTATCAAAGAGCTCCGTAACGCCAAAAGCTACGCGTTCTGTTAGAAAAGTACGATTTCCAAAACACCTAAACGAATACTATGTCTACTAATTTCCTCCCACTAACTACGTACGCATAATATTTTTGTTGTTGTTGTCTTAAAATAAATAATAACAAAGAAAAAAAATAAAAATCGATAAACCCATTATTATAATATGTTTTTTTTCTAAATAAAGTAATAATAATAATTTTACTGTGTGCATTTTATAAATTTTTGTGTCAAGAAAAACGTTTCAATTTTTGTTGTCGGTGTTCAACACGTTTTTTTTAATAGACGCATCGAGTTAAAAATAATTAATTTTTGTGTGCACAAAACGCACAGATTTAAATTTTCTTTTTTGTTTTCGACTTCCAGGCCGTCTGGAAATAAACAAAAGAACGTGGAAGAAACAAGAATTTTATTTTATGTACAATTATTTTATGCAATGACACCAAAGTGTAAGGACTGACGTCTAGAAGCTGCACAACATCGCAAGCTATCGAAAAAAACGTTTACCAATGTCTGACGCATTGGATTTAATCCTTTGGCTGGCACGTCTTAGGTTCCTCACGAACCCATTAGGGGGGCAGTGAGCTGTAGCGGTAAATAATCCCCAAAATAAATAGTTGCATAAGCTGTCGACATTGATGCTGACCTTGTTTGTTTTAGCGGACACTACTAGTTGAAGGCGTGCGGTCAAGCATCTTCACCAGTTCATGACTCGAACCACCGTGGGTAGTATCTCTCTCTAGTTTGCCAGCCTAGACGTTGCTATCCCATTAAAGCTCTGTTTACGATCAAATATAATTTCGCTTCCATCCTTTATTGCCTTCTGATTTCTTCTCATTCGTAAGAGTGGGTCCATTTGATAGAAGTATCTTTGATTATACGACAAGCGCAACTTGGTCATATATCCGGGAAACGCTTCAAGAGCTTTGCAGTTAATTTCGTTTTATCTAATAGGATTTCGTCTTCATCCACGTAGAGGCACATTTTATTATCGTTAGTTGTTTCGTAGAAAGTTATTGTTGACTAATTCAAAGCTTATTTGTAAGGTTGGGCATTACTTGAATCGAGTTACTATGTCCTAACTACATCAGTGAAAACATTTAGGAAATCGATATAGTTGACTAGCTTAGGAATTATTTAAGTGTTGTGTTGGGTTTTAAAAATGCATTTGTGCAACGTTTAAACAAGCTGTTTCTATACTAAATGCAAAAAACTATGTGGCACATATAAAATAAAATTAAAGCTGAGGTTATCTGCAACGTTTCGAGTCTTATGAGTGTGTTGAATACAGTGTTTACAGCTGTGTTGGTGTTTATGTAATTGGTACGTATTGAGTATTACAAGGCAGTTGTCATTAATTGCCTTGTTTCAATCGACTTCAGTTGTCCATAACAGATTTATATGAAAGTTATAGCTTAGACTGTAGATCACAATAAAATTGACATCTTTAAACATGCATAAACTATACACAGTGAGTTGGTGACTAATAATTCTTGATACAATTGTATTGCATTAATGCAGTCGGTGATAATTAGGATTGTTTAAAATAACTAAAGGCTGAAATTTATTTGTGATTTTACTGTTGTTTTTACTAAGAATAGGAGAAACTAGTCATTTTTCATGTTATTCCTCTCAGTTTTGCATTTCTTTTATTTAATTATAAAGTAAGCGGTAACCAATACTGCTCTTCATTTCCTCCGCTTAGACCTCGTTAATTGTGATTGGTTGTAGTGTAATTTTAGTGTGTTAATTACTTTAATTTCTACAAAGTCTCTTTTGTATCCATATACACAGAGTTGTGATGTAATAGAATCGAATAATCCTAGTGCTTTGTTTGTGTCTTCTTCATTTTGGCTTGGGGTGAGTAATCAGTTGTCGAGTTGTTGGTCACGGTTGCGGCTATCAGTTGGTGCAGACAACTTTGCAGATTAGAGTTGCAGTTACTTCGCGTATAGCAGGAGGCGTTTTATCGCAACATAACAATTGGCGACAGGTGATGGTGACTGTGGATCCTGCCAAAATGGATTTGTTGTTGGATGAACAACTATAACTAATGAAGCTTGTCACAAGCCTGAAATCTAATCTTCAAACATCCTCGACTGTTCCTGTTCCCAACTCTACACTTCTAATTGATGGAATAACTAACAGTATTGCTGAATTTAATTATGATTCAGAAGCTAATGTTACTTTTGATACATGGTTCCGGAGGTATGAAGATTTGTTTATGTATGATTTGCTTCTCAGGACGATGCATGGAAAGTTCGCCAACTTCTCAGAAAGCTTGGTGCTGCAGAACTTCACAAGTACTGCAACCTAGTTTTACCCCAAAATCCTCGTGACAGAACATCCTCTGAAACCTGCGTAACTTTCAGCCAACATTTTGGTGATAATGCTTCTCCGTTTAATATTAGATATCGTTGCTTAAAGTTAAAAATGAATGAATGATTTTCTAACGCATGTTGGAGTTGTAAACAAAGAATGTGAACGTTTTAAATTAAAAGACCTGTCAGAGAACCAATTTAATTCGTTAATTTGTAGCGAATTATGTTGACTAGTTAAGAGTTGACTTTATAACTTATGTATACACGAAAATAAGAAAGCTTAAGTATCCATTTACTTCCTTATTCTTTATAGAATTATGTCTCCTATTATCTTATATTGAATGTTGTGAGACATTGTGTGTTTGAATGACTAGCATCCCGCTCTAACTGTCTCATGTCCATGATCGAAATAAAGACCTGTTATCAAAGATCATTGTTTCTTCTGTTAAATAGAACGAAACGTGTAATAAACACTAAAAATACTCATCAGCAGCCTACAGTAAGAAAAATTGTTTTGCCAAACCAGACCTGGCAGATGCTTATTTGCAAGTCAAGGTTGAACCAGCGTGCCGTGAATTACTCACAATAAATACGCATCGGGGACTTTTTCAGTACAAAAGACTACCGTTTGGAGTCAAAACTGCACCAACGATTTTCCAACAATTATTGGATACGATTTTAACAGACCTCACTGGAGTGGCCGTGTATTTAAAGCATATACTGGTTGTCACAGTATCACCAAACGAACTTTACAATCGACCTGCGACTGTACTGAAACGAATCCAAGACCATGTATTTTGCCTACGTCCAGAAAGATGTCGATTTCACCTTACGTCTGTGGAGTATTTGGGATTTATATTCAACAAATCAGGTCGTCGTCCAGATCCAGAAAACATTGAAGCCATTCAAAAAATGCCTGCACCCTACGATGTACCTATTGTGCGATCCTTTCTAGGACTAATAAGTTACTACTTAGCACTTTTACCATCTTTGCATGAGACGCAAGCACCCCTGAACCATCTGCTGGGGAAAATTGTTAAGTGGAATAGGACGCAGCAATGCGAAACAGCGTTCGATGGCTTGAAGAAGCTCCCTACATTCAATCTTCTATTGACGCATTATAATCCGAAAATGTCGATTATTGTTGCTGCGGATGCGTCTGTATATGGTGTCGGTTCAGTTATCTTGCATAAATTTCCGAATGGAAATGAAAAAGCCATAATGCACGCTTCAAGAACGCTGACACCTACTGAAAAGCGCTATAGTTAAATTGAGGAAGCTGTGGCTATCGTTTTTGCAGTACGACGGTTCCATAAGATGATGTATGGACAACACTTCACAATACTAACTGATCACAAACCACTGCTGGCAGTCTTTGGGTCAAAAGCTAGAGTACCAGTGCATTCTGCAAATCGGTTACAACGTTGGGCATTGACGCTGCTCGGATACGATTTTGATATACAATACAAGGAAAATGAGGATTTAGGTCAGGCAGATGCCCTATCTCGACTCATAAGCACCTATTCTTAGATGAGTGAAGAGTCGGTGATTGCCACCATCGATACGAGAGATTACGCTTAAGAAAGTTTGATTCATGCTGTGAGAGCACTTCCTGTTACCACACAGCAAGTTGCTGAATTCACAAGAAGAGACAAAACGATTCAACGAGCAATCTATTATATGCAGCACAAATGGCCACGTTCTTTAGATGAAGAACTGAGACAGCTATATCAACGTTGACAAGCTCTGTGCTTAGAAGAAGGGTGCCTTATGGTTGGGGATCGAGTGGTGATACCATGTGAGTTACGTCGATTTGTACTCAAGCAGTTTCACGCTGGACGCCGTAGTGTATGTGTTCAGTAGAAATTTGTAACAGGCCTATCTCTCTTTTGGTATAATATTACCTTATATACAAGAATTTCTTGGTTTAAGGTTAAACATTTTATATCTAATAAATGAGTAAATACTTATCTTACAAGTGTGTAAGTTCTTATAAATTGTTAAAATATAAGGAAAATATACCAATAAAATCTAAAATTTTAGACATGACTTATGCTACTACAGTTGGAAAGATGCTAGAGATAATATAGACGTTTAATAACTTACTGTAGTAAGTTTAGTGCTATTTATATCTTGTAACAAAAACAATTAGAACTAAAGACAGTCGAATCGCTATGGAATATGATATATTTCTTGGAAACAACACACTTTTTCGTAGTAGTATTTTGTCGTATCAAGTTATCAAAAATACATAACTCAAGTGGAAAATGGTTTTGGTATTAGTCTGAGTAAAAATTCATACAAATTAAATAATAGTGTGGTGTGTTCAGTAAATCAATCTGTAAAAATAGTGAAACTCGCCTGGGTTCTTTCCGGAACTCATCATTATTGTCAGGGTTCATTGTGTTATTTATGGTAAATATTGTCTACTAATAGTGAGGAACCTAGAAAAATGATTAGTTCTGCAGGCGAAACTTGCTCACAACACTCACCTGAATTAAAGATTATCTGTTTTTTAGTGCCTAACCTCCGTTGATAGGTTTGTGGCTTATAGTACTCAATTGATTGTTTAAGAATATATTGCTTTGGTACAATTTATTTCGTATATACCGAAAAAAATTTACGATATCGTTCATATATCAAAAGATAAAGTCCGCGTGAAAGTGTGTGGAATAATACTTAGGACTACTACTAATTATTGTTAATACTAATTCGACAACGTCGATATAGGGCAACGCGAAAAATACTATTTTTTATCTAATTTTTTTGATATATTTACAAACTCGAGATTTCAGACATTACGTGATTACCTTTTAGACTGAACTAAAAACGTGGGCATCCCTGCCTGGATAATCGGTTGTGCCCAACTAACGCTTTTAGCCACTTTTACAGCCTTAACGTTCTCACTCTTTATTCAGTGGTTGTTTGGTCGAGCAAGCGATCTAACAACACGTATGGGGTTCATTGTCTAGATAAGCCGATTTTAGCCCATCGATACTTACTGAGTCAATGTTTCTTTGTTTCTAAATTACCAAATATTTAGGTTTTCTTGAAATAATCTTAAATGGACTTTTAAAAGGTGGGCTAAGTTGTGCTTTTATTTCGTCACATCTTATACAGACGTGCAAACAGTTGCTTAGATCCTTAGGTAAAAATGCCGCTCGTGACTGTTCACGAGTGTTAATTAGCTTAAGCTTAGACGTTTGGTCCCTTAGTTGGTCTGCATAAGTTCCTAAATCGACTGTTTTACTGCCAGTGTGAGGGTTAATAAACTCACCTGGTTGTTTAAGAGTGGTCCTAAAGACTAATTCTGCTGCTGAACATTGTGAGTCAGTTTTGACAGCTGTTCGTATTCCCAACATAACTAATAGCAGGAACTCTGTCAACTGACTCGGGTTTGAGTGAGATATAAGAGCGGCCTTTAGTTGACGATGGAACCGTTCTCCCATCAAATTCATTTAGGAATGATATGTCGTGCAACGTATTCTGTTGAGCCTAGAAGTTTAGCTAAGTTGTTGAATAGCTCAGATTCGAATTGCACGCCTCTGTCAGTCGTTATTGTTATAGGTGTACAAAAGATGGTCACTCAGTTCTGCATGAAGGCTTTAGCCACTGTTTCGGCTGTGATGTCTGTGATTGAAACGGCTATAGGAAACCTCGTGAACCTATCTATACATGTAAATAGATACGTGAAACCATTTGAACGTGGTAAAGGGCCTACTAAGTCGATATGGACATGTTCGAAACGTGCATCCGGTTGGGGAAAACTTCCAATGGGTGAATTTTTGTGTCGGTTTACTTTTGATTGTTGACACGCCGAACACTCTCTAACCCATTTAAGTATATCCTTCTGAAGATTTGGCCATATGTATCTGGCACTGTTTAGTTTAGTCAAAGATTTCACGCCAGGGTGAGACAACGAATTAAAGTTACTAAATACTAATCGTCGCATATTTTTAGGAACGAAAGGTCGGGGCACCGTCTTTGTTGTGTCATAGTAAATCATAACATCTTCCATAGGTGATGGAAGCTGTTTTAGTTTGAGACCATAGCTTTTAGTTGACAGTAGATTTTGTAATTCTAGGTCATGTTCCTGGCTGCCTCACAAAGTCTCGAAATTTATTGTTGACTGTTGTATTATATTCATTTCTAATCGAGATAATGCATCTGCCGCCTGGTTGTCTTGACCTTTTACGTGACGTATATCACTAGTGAACTGTGATATGTAGTAGAGGTGTCGGACATTTGAAAGTGAGGATTTATCGGCTTTCGCTTATAATGCATTGGTTAACGGATTACGATTCATTTAAACTGTGAATTCCCTGCCATCGAGCATGTGTCGAAAATGTTGATGGTTAGGTAGATTGCGAGTTTTTTCGAGAAGCATGCGATCAGTTTCCAGGCGTTTTTAACTAGTTGGTTAAGAGTACCGCCTACGGCTTTGTCCGAAGCATCTACCATCAAAGCAAATGGGTTATGAGGATTTGGATAAGTTAATGCAGCTGTTTGATCAAGTTTATTCTTTAACTGGTTAATAGCTTTGACAGCCTCAGAGGTTAGCTTGAATTCCTTCGGTTTTCCTTTAAGCGAATCCGTCAATGGTTGCATTAGTTGTGCCCAACCGCGTATGAATCTGCGATAGAAGTTTATTAAACCTAGAAAACTTCGAAGTTAGTATAGGTTATTGTTTAATAGTGTCTACCACTTGTTTGATTTGTGTAATTCCTTTAGGGCTTATGGTATGTCAAATGAATTCTAGTGTTTCCACGTTGAAAAACACATTTATTTTGGTACATGTTCATGACAATTTCATCTAGTCGTTTCAACACTGCCCTCATATGTTGTTCATCCGATTTTAAGTACCGAATTTTCTGTGACACCAGCAAAATTGTCCAAATTGTCTAGACCCTTGTGACCTGTTTCGTGACTGGTATCTCGGTATTTTTAATGACCAGATTCTGTTTCAATGACCCTCTAGCATTTTGCTGACAGCCTCTGTGAGACTTGACAATCGCATTGAGTTGTGCCATTACCGGATAATTTGCTGATTCCTATTTTTGAGTATGATGTATCATACGTGATGCGGTTGGAGGATCTCTTCTTATTATTCTATCTGCAACACGTGCTCAGTGGGATAAAAAGGTGTCAGGATCTTTTGCATCCAAACAGTTACGAGCATAGCATGGGAGAGCTTGTATCCATCCTTGTTTGAGGACTGCTTCACCCACTGTGTTGTCACCCACTAAAGCTTGGAGATGACGCAAAAACTGTGAAGGTGACCTATCACCTAATGTTTCTCCGTGGAAAAGCCTTTGAATCCATTGTCCATCTGATAATGATAGACGATTCATTATCTCTCGTCTTAGGATGGTGTATGGTTGTGGTGATGGTGGACTTAAAATGGGATTACGAACTTCTTTTGCAGCTGAAGTGAGTAGGACTGAACACAAATTTAGAGACCAAACTCTCTCAGACTTAGTATTGTGCCTCGTGAAATAATGCTCTAGTAGAGAAAACCACAACTCGGAGCTTCTACGATCGCATTATTGGAATCGGATTTTCGTGGTCATAACGGTGTCTTTGTTTACCGATGACATATCCTCTAGGCTTTAGGTTGGGATTGAGTCTAACATATTATATGAACGATATAATAATGTAATAAGAACGTGAGAATAATGAGTCTAATAGTGGTACCTAGCGATAAAAATAAATTACTATGTATAAAAATAAATATACGTAATCCTAATGACTGCCAAACAGAATATTAATTCTCACGACTTAATACAAAAAGAAATGTTGATACGCATTACAGAAATCAAATATTGTGTTCAACACAGGTCTTACTCGTTTAACAACTTGATAATAGTCATTCAAGCATACAATGCTTCTCAACATTCAATATAAGATAACATGAAATATAACCCCTATGAAGAATAGGGAACTAAATGAATACTTGAGCTTTATTGTTTTGGCGCATGCTTTAGGTTCGAAGTCAACTTTTAACTAGTCAACCTAAGTTGCTACGAACTCACTCTAGGTCCTAGTTATTGTTGCGCTTAAGTAATGAATTACTAGGTTTGAGAGACACTTATCGTGAGGCGCAGTATATAAATGTTTGTTACTGAAAGGACTTGTGATGTACAGATATTAGGTAGGTACAGAGCATTATCTAGTAAACGATAAGTCGTTTTGTTGCTAGCAAGTAAAGTGCAGATAAAGGTACACTGGTTTATTGGTAACATTTACGATGAAACGTCATCACGTCGCATTCTCACTATGTTCAACCAATTTCAGACAATAAAGGAGCCTATTATGTCTAGTGAATATGGAAAAATGGCTTCATTAGCCGTGATTGAAGGCCATTTAAGTAGCTTACAAAATGTGAGGAGATTGTCAGTCATACGCACTTTTGCTGTCAGCCTGTTCTATATTCGACCATACCAGACCACAAGGGAGCTTGGACAAGCTTTTAAATAAAAATATTCTAAAACTATACAAAGTTCGTGCCAGTTTTCGGACATGGTCATGGTGATATATAAGAGGAAGTACTTATGAAACCGTACATTCAAAACAATAGGAACATCCATATAATGAGTTCAAGTAGAAGCAAGTTTACGATATGCAAGTTTCACGCACTTGGCGTTCAGATAGTAATAACAGTACTTGTTTAAAAATTGTTGATTCTTGTACATGATGTAAGATATGACCATGTGGTGGTAACTGTCAGCACATTTCTGTCGAATTAACCAAAATGATCATAACTCACTCTTTAAAAAATATGTGTAAGACCTATACTTAAGCACTATTTCTTCCTGTTTATCAATCTACGAATAAGTAACACTCCAAAGTAGAGAGTAAGTAACACTACATAACAAGACACTTCATCAAAAACAACTCTAAAATTGACTACAAAGCTAGGCGTCACATTACGGAACTTTGATCACTGTGAAAAGAAGACTAAAGACAAACTTATTTATCTTTCACACCTCAACTAATATTACCTACCGTACCCACACTTCAGACTATTACCTGAGAAACAAACTCTTTCAGGCTAAAAGTCTTCTTGGCAAACGCTGTCACTAATCACTTAGTATAACATCGAACATTTACACCCAGTGACTATAAGTACATATGCTGTCGAAATATGATACTGATATTCAGCTATAAGCCACCTTCTGTATCATCTTTCAGTTTTGCGGTGTAAATATTGTATGCCATCAGTTTGAAAGATAAAAGTATGTGGAGTATATTTATTTATTTTATCTATTGATGAAAGAGAATTATTGATTATCATAATGGGTTATCATGTGTATGCTAATTGAAAATGGAGAGACAGGCTGAATAAGGGTTAAAACAAAGTTATATTTTGAAAATACAGAACGTATTTAATGTGAGCACGAGCACTGGCTAAAAATGCCAATCTTCTCCTGGGTAGTAGTTTAAGCAGCTAGTACTAGACATAATGGCACATGAAAGGCATTTATACAAAATTTTATGAAATCATAGGTCTGTCGCATGTCAATTACAGTAATTGAGTAGGCCAATAAAATCCAAGTATAACCAAAGTATTATATCACTAACGTCAGATTATAACTGTGCATTCTATATACACATATATCGTATAAACATGTGGAATGACGCAAGTCTTTTATAATATTAATATTTTCCTATTTTCTACTTTAATATACTGCTCGAATATATCTTAGCAATCCGGTATCGTAGAAGCCTTTAGTGGTGACTCTTTAATTACCAACAAATGATTAAAATATTTATCCCATAAACTAATTACTTTCTGGAGACTAACAGTCTTAATTTGTTAAAGCATCCCCCGACAAATATTGTTGGACTGCATAGATACATTTAAATTTATTACTTAGCCGTCTACTTATATACGATTCATACATGAAGCACTTGGCTAATGTAATATTGTTCAGTGATATGAATCGATTGTTATTATCACTGAATGTTGTAATTCGCGGTTCTGTTACTGTCGCCTTTGTTGAAACCAGTTTCTTATTGCAGGCTACAAACATTACTAAGACCATAAACAACGAGTTGGATATTCGTATGTATCGCAGAATTTTATAAAAGGGAAGTAGTTAGCAGGAATACAGGGTTGAGAAGCAGAAAAAAAGAGGTGGATTGCTTCAAAAGTAAGTCCATAAAGTATTAACAGACAGAAAGTAGAGTTGTGAGCAACAAACAAGCTAAATAAATGTGTGACAGGATACATGAGTAAAAGAAAAGAAAGACTCAGAACAAGTAAAAGTTAAGACATGTTTCTTAGATTGTTATTCAATGAACACCAGTAAACGAAAGGGAATTATGAACTAAAGACTGAAGAAAACACAAAAAAGTGTTTAGGTACCACATACCCAGATAACTCACTGCAAACCGTTCACGATTATTTCTTCCATCACAGTTTATGTAGAAATTTACTTACAGAGGTTTTTTTATTTTGTGCACACTCGCCAATTTTCATTTTTAAATGATGTGTGGAGGATTTAATGTCTATTTTAGCTTCCAGTCTCTGCTATTAGATTTATTCTATTTTCACCGATACTTTGGTCGATTACTTCAAGTTTTAAGTGTGTATATGATGTGTGACTCAAAAAGTCAAGTCACATTATTCTTTTTACTATGTATCAAGTTACCTTATGTTTGCATCCCATCACTCTAGTTTGAATCACTAAGTATCTTCTGTGTAGGTGTGAAGCGTTTTAACACTGGATACTACAACTTGAAATTTAATTTTTCATCATTTAAGTACATGCTTGTTGTAAAGACATAAAAACATAACGCTGTAAGTTTTATTCAGGGCAATCTGATTTTAAATCAACAAAACTGTTTTAAAACTTCCATTCACATGAATGTTATTTGATATCGAATATCTTTGTTTACTTCACTTATGAAGTACACTAACCGCCGTCAATTCAAAAGAATTTTCGAATGTTGCTATTTAAATTTGATTGCTAGAAACCATACATAACTTTACTGCAATAAAGGTATTTAACTGACATCCAATGACCGAAAGTTCGGGTTTTTACATATGCCATGTAAAGTGTCTTGATCTGAAATAAATGTTCTTATCATGTAGTAAACGATGCTGTTGTTGTATTGCACATTAGAACGACTTTCAGACTTTTAAATAATGTAAACGGTTATGTTGCCTTTAGACTTGCGTTATAGTGAAGGTGTAAGATACGTTGTTACAAATTTTTGCAACTAATAAAACAAACAACTAGTGATTGTTACTTATTGGTTTTTGAACATTTCTATCCTTTGTGTTCATTTTCGTAAGTGGTTAGTTTGACAATTCAAAAGTATTTGCATTTATTTAGTTTGTTGTTATTAATCGTGTTTTAAATGTATCTGTCTGTATGTTCTTTACTGCAAATTAGTATCTTACTAAAATAAAATCTAATTTTTTGAATTCGTTTGGTCTAATCAATGTTGACATTTGTAGAATGTAAAAAGTGAAGTTTATCTATGTAGGTATTTGCCTTTTCTGCAGGAGTCTAGCGCAGTTTATATAGCTTTGCAAGTATATTTGTGATAGTCACTTAGTCTACGTCGTAAAGCAGAATGTTAAACATACCATTAGGCTGTAGATACTACACATTTACCTTTTATGACCTTTGAAAATACTTTATACAGTCTAAATTAAATGGTATGACCAAATACATTATGAATAATTAAGCTGTTACTGACAATAGCAAATATGAATTTACAGTAGTTACTGTTATCGCGTTTCCATTATGCTATATCTGATGATGTGTAATGTGCGTGGTGAAACGTAAATTTTCCCAATGCAATAGTGGCAGACTATCTTTCGTTTTAATTTCGTATCCAGGTGAATGTTTTAACTGCTCAAATATATCGGTGATGTGTTTTATTGAAGATAGACAGCTAACCATGTTGTAATTTTGGTATTTGTGTATGCGAATCATTCAACCACTTATTAGTTTGAATTTCTGTAAAACTTTTCTGCCGACAGGCTGAAGACATTAAACACACTTTTATGACCTGGACTTTACCATATAACTCTTACTCAAGTTTATGTAATTGTGACTTATTTGTTTTTTGTTCGTCATTACTTCTATTTATAAACCTGTGAAACTTTAAGAAATGAAATATACGATGTGTGAATGTACTGTGACACTTTTTTAAAACAAAATCCCTAAACATCAATTACTTGGCAAATCAGAAAATTAATTATTTACGTACAGGTTAGATTTTTACTACATTTTTATAAGTTTTGTATATTGATTTTAATGGTTTACTTTGGTAACTGTATATTTATAGCGCCAAATTACAAACCGTCATACTTTTATTTGAACATCGATTCACAGAATTGAAGATGATTCAAAGCAGCGTTTCCAATATATAGCCTTAAAAAATATACAAATCTGAAATGAACATGATATTTTGTCATTGCCCTAAAATAAGTATATGATCTTACAAGAATTACTTTTTTAGATTATCAGAGTACAGTTGTGTAATTACTTGTGTACTTAGCTGCCACTTTCATTATTTTTATTGATATTCGGCTATCAAATTTTACATTACGTTGACTGTACAACAAGACCACTGATTTTAAGTGTACATTGTATGTTTAGTATGTATGTGCTTATATATTTATTGAAACTTTCACCTTTATTTTCATAACCAGAGAACGACGATGTGATAATAGTATGTTCTGATATTTTCTTCCACTTTTAACTAAATGGTTATAGATATCGACCTAAATTCATATTTGCTAAACAAGATAAGTTGTCGTTACTTGTCAGTTATTTTTATATTGAGTTGAAATCGTATCACTGTTTTGTATTATAATCTGTTTTGACCCTACTATTTTACAGAAACTTAGCAGGCAAACTTTAGTTTTCTTCAAACATTAGTAATTGAATTCAAAACCACATACTTTTAAGTATATGTTTTACATGGATAATGAGAGACACCTTCAGAACAACGCAGGAATTTAATTTTATCGCGTTTACGAAAGCTATTTTAATTTAGGTAGAGTAATAAATGACTGACATTTGCAAAATACAAACATGTTTCTAAATCGTACATTTAGGGAAACAAAGTATTTTTGCTAATCACTAAAAGTTAAGTCACTAATTAGTTAGTAAGTGGCACTCTCATTGTTGACTAGAAACACAGCATAGTGAAAATCATCTATTCCAAACTGATGAATTATGGAAAAATCATCAGTATCTTTTTTCATTAACGTATGGTGTTTTTATATTTTTTTTAAAACATTATTTTGTAGGCGTTTTTAAAATTGCTTGAAACTTTTTAAATGGCTACTGCAAGCACCAACAAACAAATAATTACTATCAGTGTTAATATAACATATCTGAGTTTTGTAAATTAGTCTGCGTTATCATGGTTTTAAACTAAGTTAGGATTATTTGAACATGAGCTCTAGTAAAACGTACTTTATCTAATACACAGTATATTCTAAAAATGTGCAAACTAATTTGTTTTCCTTGTTGATAAACATTAAGATTACTAGTTTAGTTTCAGTGAAGTTTCAGAGGCTGTTTGCTGTGATAGAACGTCGAGGAAAACAGATCTTTCAAGGTAAATCAAACTGTTTTACTTCAAGCTACAAGGACAAAAAGTGTGATACAAAGCTGTGGCGACCGTTAACCTAATTATTAGTTATAACACGAACATCTAACTCTACCATTGTTTTTAGATTGTCGGGTAACGACTATTAGTGAACTGAATTTAGAAAAAATATTATTGAACTTTATTTTATAAAAGTATCAGTTTATTAGGCAACAAATAAACCTCATGTTAGCTTGCATGCTGATTTGTTCTGGCAGTAATAGTGATATCGTGTCATACATTGTGTAAACGGAAGTCTATACAACGTGCTGTTGAATATTTGTTGTTCGTATTATATCTAAGCTTATGCATCGCTAAGTAAACGCTAAAAATTCGCAGTTGTAACTACAACTTTAAATTAATTGTGAAAATATCCAAAGTTGTATTTTTGGACGTAATTGCAAACCACAAACTTCAGTCTTAAATTAGTACTGGTTCTTTGTAACAGAAAATACATACTAATGTTGTTCAGAACGCTTCTGTAAGTTCAATAAGTCAATGATAATGATATTTAGATAACCATTTATTTGCCAAACTGTTTGTTAATAAAATTATCTCATTCTTGGTCGATTTTAGGATGCATGGTGATTGTTTCATGTTATTTTTAAGTTGTCGGCTATCTAAATTCAGACAAATATTAGGCTTATTTCATGAAACTTTACATCATAAGTGAACTGTTGTGCAGACGTGCATTATTACACACCTTATTTTGTCATTTATAACAGACTTAAAGCAATTGATCTGTCAGTAACATTTTGAGCCGAACAGAGCTTCAATTAAAAAGAATCGGCTTTCTTAAGGTTGTACACAATTTATTTCACTACTTGAGCTATAAAAGTAATAATGTTTAAAAGCTTTGTAATGTTCCTCCAACAGTACTGAAAAAATTCAGAAAAATGATTGAGTAGTATTTGATGCATCACCAGAAACATTATAATGTTTTCATTCTTTTTATTAGCTACTGGTTACTGATACTATGTATTATTTCAAATGAGAATTGATATTTGCTGAATGATCTAGAAATTACTGGTTGAATAGTTTAAGTAATTTAAGCTATCAAGAAGTGTTTTGCTTATTAGTTGAAATAACTGATTTAAAGTTACTAGATCAAATCATGCCATTTCGGTTCTAGCACTCAAATAGTATCACTAACTTTCAAAAAAATCATGGCTTTATTTTGAGTATGTCAACCTGTAATCTAAACGAATTAAACTTGTCTCTATACTTTGCATGTATTCTATAGCGAACTAATTTATTCAACTGAGAACTAATTAATTAATCTAGGAATTGTTGTACTAGACATTTATGTTATATATATATATATATAAATGCATATATGAATATATATGTATATCTTTTAAATTTGGTTTTTAGGTTGTGTTCAATTTTTTATTTGTAAACGCATGCATCGTTAGCTGCCATCGGTAGAGCATGTACAGTACAAGAAGATGAAGATCCACCTGCTACTTCTTTGGAAAGTTCACTCGATATACAACAAGTCGATTATATTGAGCAAAGTATACGATCTTGTTCTTCTTCAGTAGATGAATTAATCACACTTGCATTATCAATATGTCATTCAATTAAAATATTGCCAAATTTTAATATAGCTATTTTATTGAAAAATCGGTGTACAGATTCAGTATGTCAATTAATCTATTTTTTTATTAATGAATACTCGTTCTTAATTATATCAAAACATGTATCTGTTTTAAATTTATTAAATAAAAATTTTCTGTAAGTTGCTTTGTTTGAATAAGCATATAAAACCCTAGGATGTTTCCCGCTTTAAATTCTCACTTGATCATAATTCTACTCATATCTCATTTTCCATGTAACTAACTTTGTTTATTGAGCTTGAGAGTTTCATCTAATCAACTAATAGTACATTGACAACGGTGAAGCACTAGACATCGTTTTGTCCTAAGTTATTACTTATGGGATTATGCACACAAGATCTTGTGAATGATCAATTCAAGTACATTCAGGTTTAGGAATGGAAAAAACATCATACAACCACTGAGTCAGTATTTGGTAGTACACATATCCAACTCCAATAACATTGCAATATAATGTGATAAAAGTCGATTGGATTTCATATAAACTCATTTGAGTTGGTTTATTATATATTTATGTTCCTTGGTTATGAAGGTATATTCTGTCTTTAACACTGAAACTGTATAGAATAAATACTACAAAGTATTTTGAAAAAATCAGTACCTTAAAAACCGTCACATTAAAATATTTTTGATAAGGGACAAAGATACAATTCCCTATACGTTTCTGAAGTTTGGAATCAACTTTCAAAAAAAAACGTTTAGAAAGGTTTTAATTAAAATACTCATTAAAAATGTGATTTTGTTCAATAATTCGAAAGGCTCATAGTTTGCAAAAAATTATATTATGCTTGCTTTTATTTGATATAGTTAATATAAACTGGTTTTTTCTATTGTTTGATAGAAAGAATTATGATTACATTGAAATGTGTTCATGTAAAGCGAAATATCAATAGTCACTATTAAGTTACGTAATATGTATACTGTCATACCGTGAAAACTAACTGTCAATGTTTGAGTTGTAAGTATTGCCTAACTTATGACCTGCAGTGTATTTATGAATCAGTTCCAGTTAAAATGAGATGTAAAAGTATGTATTAGTCTTTATCGAACAAGTTATATGCTACCGATGTATTTTTAAATGGTTATTGTTATGTTGCTAGATTTTGGAGGGTTGCGTGAGCGAACGCTATTACCGATACTTGTACCTCAGATGTATACCGCGACTTGTTCCCTTCCCAGCCAGCAGCTGTTACAAAAGACTAAGCTTGTAGGAAGATTGTATTGTGGAGCAAAAGTGAGACGAGAGAATAGTGAACCAGCAAACCAGTGAATTTGTATTTTCAAATACATCGATTTTTATATCAATCAATTTACAATGATTATTCATTAAGTGAAATCAATAACATTTAATTAATACAATTTCTTTCATCTAAATAGTCAACTATTGTATTTGTAGGGATTATGAATCCCTAACAGTTATGTGATAGCCCTAGAATAAAACTTAGTTTTCTATCTTCAGTTGTTTAATTAAACTATATTTTTATCATTGTTAATATGGTTCTATTCTTGTAGCTTGTTTCTGTTATTATAAATGCCACTTATGCTTGAATCTTAATTATCAAGTTAATTAACTAACGGTAATGTTTATTATGTTTACTTTCAAGTATTTTTTGACTTTTCTAAACTGCTACACTTTTGTACGAGGTATCATTTCATTAAAATTAGTAATGGAAATACATATTATTATCAGCATGTTAAAATGTCAAGTGAAGTGAAAACAGTTTAAGTTGACCAATAGAAAAAAACAAACAAGTTTACTTTCACACCAGAAATGGTGGAAAAATAACGTTAATGGCTTGCACTTACCTTTGGGTTATATCTGATAACAATAGGCTATAGAAATACATTATGTAAACATGGTAACTCTTATGTGGGCTGCCTAAAGTAGTCATGTTGGTAGTTGTAGACTGCGTGGTTGGGGTCCGCGAGACGAAAGTCACCAATGGTTAGGGACCTTGAACGACATGGCTCAGAATCGTTTGCAATGGCGCAGGTGCATCCACTCTTTGTGTTCTCTCAGAATCTAACCTTCTGAATTTTCTATCTTTCTCCTTTCAAATTTATCTCACTGAATTATACTTTTCGAATCATATCTTTGCTCCCTAATCTTCTGCATTACTGCTATTACTTCTACTATCGCTGTCACTCTTGGATTTGAACTGACAGTTGCGTCTCTGTGCTGATGTGGTATGGCAACCTGAACTGATGTACGTACGTACGAAGTTCTGCGTTGTATCTGTCTGTCTGTCTGTCTAAAGCAGTTCTAGTATGAAATTCCATGCATTCAGTCTATCAGCTGAACGATACTGAAAAGGAGAAATTTGAGTCAGTTCATCCTTCTGCTGCCTTAAAATATGTGTTTGAAAGGATTTACAGCTTGACATCACAGGTCGACGTTACTTATAAATTATTTTAAACCAGGAGGCATTGAATAGCTGTTTTATTGTAGTATATGGCTCTTCATGAATGAAAATATACATCCCTACTAAGAATCGAACGCATGATATTCAGGTTTTGTGGTGATTGATTGATTCTTGGTTCACGGAGCCAATAACAGATGGTTTGCATTCTTAACTCCAGTCAATTCGCGTAATATTTTACAACCTAATCAACTGATTAAGGTAATATTGCTTTACGGTTATTACTCCTCGTAATACAAAGTATCTAATCTGGTCTTGTTTTTTCTAATTTATATTGCAGATACGTAAAACAGATGACACTGATAATAGCGACGATCAACAACTGGCGATAGTTGAAGAACATATTAGTTCATCAACGGTCAACAGTATTAATACATCACTACATACTTCTACTACTACTACTACTACTACTACTACTACGCAAACTAAATCAGACGATTTGAATCGTTTAACTTATTTACATCGTTTTTATTTAAATTTGTTGAATGTTGTACATTTTGACACATTGAACAATACTATAAAGGAGTTAAGTTTAGGTTTACTTGCATTACTAGCTCATTCAGAGAATATTATTATTAAAGAAACAAATTTGTTAGATTGTATTCTATCAAAATTTTCTATATCATCTAGTAATATTTATTCATTTCAAGCAATTTATGAAAAGAGACATTCTACTAATTTATTAAATGACTATCATGAATTTCTGTCAACAACATTGTTACATTTCAATGATGACAGCGGAAATGATGATGATGGTGATGGCGAGGATAATAGTAATGGGATACATTTTACCGGATATACAGCAACACAGCAACATTATGATCATTCATCACAATTAGGTGAATACTTCAAATAATTGTGATACAATTTTGATAAAATACTTTTTGGATGCATATAGAATTAATTCAATGTATAGTAAATTGTTCACACTAGCTATTATTAATTCTGCTCAATATTTAATTTATTCTGGCGTGTCATTATTAGGTTATATGGAATTATCACGTTTCACACATGATGAATTATGGGAAATGACACGAGGTATTGAAGAGTTAAGTATTTTACGTGGACATTTGCATAATGTATTTCAAATATATCGTAATACAAATTTGTATAGATCAATATGTAATGATGAAAGCAAATTTCATTCCGCTCAAATTATATCCCCAGCTATTACTACTACCACAAGTATTGGTAGTATATCTAACACATTGTTTCAAATTATTTCACATAATTTATTAAATGATCCTGTAGATGTTGTATTTTCAATATCTGTTGGCAGTTTATTTTCACTATTCGCTAAACAACGTTCCTTGCGCCTTGCTCATCTTATCTATTTACATCTGTATAGGTTCCCGAAATTGTTTTTTCATAAAACTGATGATAATCATACTGATGTTAATGATTTTCCAAACAAAAATTTATTGCAAAAAGAATTTCACACGTTTATACATGATAATCATGGTTTGTTAGCTTCAGATTATCTTAGAAACGAATATGAATTTATATCAAACTTTTTAGATATCCTTTCTCAATCAACTGATTTATTGTATCAAGTACAGAAATTACAACTTGTATGCTCATCAGCTGCTGCTACAGCACAATTAAGTCAAGTTGAAGCCGAACAACGATTTCAAAATCGCAGTAATATTATTGACTTAAAGAATTGTTCTTCTACATCCTCTGCTTCTATATCTCATGCTGTGAGTGTCGAAGGCAAACATGGTGTACTAGTACGTACCACGTCGATAATTCATCCTAATACAACAGAAATAACGGACATAAGCAGTAAAACACTTCAGAAAACAGAATTTCATAAAAGAAGTGACCTTTTATCTAATTACACTTCCCGTTATCAAGATACATTACATCGTTCTAGTACATTAGACAGATATGTGGCTACTGGATCAGCCGTGCCACCTTATTCATCGGTCAGTAATCATGCAATTGGTACAGATTTTACCGAATTGCACTCAGATGATCACAAATACAAAGAAGATACTAAGGATTCTTCTGATACTACTTATAATACTACTGAGAATAATAGTATCAGTAATAATAAGCTAAATGAACGAAATGAACTTAAAGTCAACTCGAAAAAAGGTGTACAATGGAGTGACCATCGGAAAGTTAGCACGCGGCATCAAATCATTGGAAGATATTTAGGAATGACATGGAAGTATACCGAGAATACATTAACAAGTTTATTTCTGTCTATATCCAGTACACTTATTAAACAGAGAAATGCTAGCGGTAACGATATTGTAAATGAAAATAAATTATGCAACTCAACATTAATTATGTCGTCAGTGGAACTCTTAAAATTGGGTAATAATATTTGTCAACTGATCGCCACATCAGGTAAGTTTTGGTTAATTAAGTGATTTAGTATTGCAACTACTACTGCTATTATCTTTGACGCATTATTCGTAACTAGGTAAAAATTTAGCTAAGATTTCATAGTAAACTGATATTTTAGTCAGGTTTAAGTGGTTTTGTCAGATTAGATTTTAGTTTATTGTTTGTATTCGTTACATATTAATTTCGGTTGAAAAGCATTAAATAGCTATTTTGTAGTAGTATGGAGCTTCTAAGCAGGATACACTTACTAGACCACGAGGGAATAAAATCCCTGATTTTCGTATCTCGCAGTGAACGTTTTCAGCCAGTAGTTCAGAGAATTTCTACTCTAGTCAGTCAATGATATAGCTAGATAATCACTTAATGCCATTAGGGGTGACTGCCGCACTCAAAATTTTTGAACGCAGTCAACAGCAACTTCTAATTTGAACTTTGGCAACGTTTTGTGCGTAGTTATTAGCTCCAGATGACTTTTAGTGATTAGTTTCAAAATGTTTCTCAAGTTTGAATAAGAGTTGTTTCTGATTGAAATCGTCTGACAATAACTCATTTATACTTTCTACTATTAAACTATGAAATTTGAAATGACATGTGTACAGTGACTATTTCACTGAATCATGTTTATTAACGAGGATTTTATGTTTAATATTACGGAATGACGATAATTAGACAAAGAATGCAGACCATAAAATGCCACACAGTTGTTACGTAGTGGTATGGAACTCTTGAACGATACCGATTCAGGACGTATCACGGATTGAATCCAGAAAGTTCAGCCTTCTGCAGCGAGCGCTAAAGCTTCAAATTACTTATCTGGAAGATAATTCTCATTAATGTATGGTTAGTTTTCAACTTCATTTATTGGTAGAGTTGAATTCCATTGGTATTGAATTCGATTCCTAATCGGATCATGGATGTTCACTTTAAAAAGGGAAAAAGTTTTTGATGGTTTTCTAGTTGGTTCAATCTGCTAAATTCCACTTATAAGATTTTAATTAAAAAATAAGTATTTTAATGAAAAACGAAGAATTTTAGAATTAGTCAGTTAAACTAACAAGCACTCAAATGTATTGTATATTTAGTAGATGTTATTTGATCTAAACAAAAGACTTTCAATTATTTGATCATAGCTTCAAATTACAACATGCCTTAAAAATGTAAAACAACTATATATCATCATTAGTCTAGAAAACTTAAGTGTTTTGAGTGGTTTTAATGCATAAACTGACAAACACATGGCTAATTAAATACTTAATATGGTTTGTTTAGAGAGTATTTTGGATTTATTGTTTTGATGGTTACGTTGAGACGAAAGTGTTCTGGATTAGTTTGCTGTTTATTATTCATTTCTCATATTTATCACTGATTAATGATAAAAATAAAAATATTGTTTTTCGCTTTCTTTGAAAAGTTGAATGATGATTTTTGTAATCATAATATCTGACAACTGAATTATTATGTAAGGTATATGTAAGTAGTTAGAGATAGAAAAAAAATTGTGATTATGTCTTTGAGAAGCTTTTGTTTTCATTTTCATATAACTTGCCTGTAAGTAATGGCTGAGTTCCATGAACTGTATTATTTATCCAAATTGTTTTTGTTATAAGGACGTAAAAGTTAATCATGGAGAAGTTGTGCTATTTCTTACAATGATGCTAATTATCTTCTGTATATTCTTGTTTTGTCTTTATTTTCATACACAATGTCGTATGAAAAAGTGTGGTATTAGTGACTTTAATTAAATAATATACAAAACATGTTTAACACTATACTTAGAAACATTATTATAACTTTTAGGAGCAAAGTTACTTGTAAATACCTCAATATTCTTTGAGTGCGTTTATGTACTAAGACTTTTGGTCATTTCCATTAAAGACTTTATCCTTACTATAATAGTGTTTTTCTCACCTGATGTATTGATTCGCTCTACATTGTCATGAAAATAACAGAGAAGTGCAAGTAACTTCGACACTTGAAATGAAGTGTTATTTTATTTGATCCATACAGCTGAGATCAATTTTTTGATAATAGTGATCCCATTATGGACCTGGCAGATAAAAGATTAGTTACCACCTAGTAATCAATCGGTGCAAACATTTGAGTTCCACAAATGGTTAGAAGTGTCCTGGAGAGGTTCAGTAAAAACAACTGAGACTGTAGTGCTATATGACAAGGATTTAAATTACGCAATTAGCGTCGCGCCCTATCGATGAATTGTCGCTAGTGCAAATGCAACATCAACAAGAAATTGCCTCACCATGTTAAACGAAATAATGATCTATGATAATTTATTTCAGATAATGACCGTAGTTCCGTAAAACACATTTGAGTTTTACATTTAAAGTTAGATACGAAGATTTAGAACTCAGTATTTGTATGTATGTGCAATGTAGAGTCTGGCACAGATGTGCATCTGTCCAGGTTATCATACCTAATTAAAACAGCAAGATTGATGTGAAACTAGTAGAAATAGTAGTAAGAAAAACATGTGGATATACTGAATATGGTCTAGGGAGAAATATTTATTTCGTGAAAAGGTATAAAATAATTTTAATCTCACGATTTAAAAGAGAGCAAAAGGTGAATGCACCTGTACAATCGTGACCAATTCTGATTCGTCTATCAATACGGCTCAGTAACTTTGTAGACTGATACCACATGTAAGTTTGGTCGCTACTATCATTCTTCTATCCTTCTTCAACATCAGTCATCATCACGCTTCTAGGTAGGCCGTATTTGGACATATTTAACAAATGTCCCAACTACTTTATTTTTTGATGGCACAATCGCACTAACTGATTTACTACCCTTCTCCAATACCTTGAGTCCCACTTTATTGTTACTTATTCGGTGATCCCATCAAGCTCTAGCAATGTTTCGAAGAAAATAATGAACAAATATCAATACTCTACGAATGTCATCAACTCTTTGTGGCCACGTTTAACATCCATACAAAAAGACAGAATGGGCTGTTGAGCAGTATACTTATTTTTTAATTGATAGACGGATATCTTGCCTGCATCACAAACAGCGTAAGTTGGAAGAAGCCAAACGAGTTTTTTAAATCTGTTCAGAGATCTTATCAAACATTAGCTTAGCAGGGCTGGCCAGTCTTCTAAGACAAGTGGTATAATCGACACAAGCAAATATGTACTCCTAATTTAGTAATCAACTCTAACTTTATTAATCTTAAGGTAACTTTTACTGTCGGCTAATCTTCAAACCCCATTCCAGGTTGGAATCTAAGACTCACGTTTTGTTTTATTCATAACTTATTGGGTGGAAGTATCTTGATTCGGCTACTAGTCACTACCTAAAGAATGTGAAACTTTTAACATGGCAGTTAGCTAAAAGTATACATATGTTAATGATAACCGAGTTGACCTTTAGTTCAAAATAACTACAATGGGATAATATAAAGCGTAGAAAACAAAAGATAATTGTTAGTATTATGATAATATTCTACAGAAGTTATGACTTAGGCACTTTCTTAATTGTAATCTCCACTTATACGATTATATTCTAAATCAACTTATCAAACAAAAATGGGAGTATTGCGTTGATAATTTCTAAGTAAAACAGAAGAATTGATTTCTCACACCTATTTGACAATTATGGGCTGTACTGAGACAAGTTAATAGATTAAATAATTAGAGACAAAACATTAAAACATTGTTATTTTACTAGATTTCAACAAGAGCTGATACATTGAAATCTTTTATTTTTCTAGAATATTCTAATGTGATTTTAACTGAATTTTTGTTTACTAGAATACGCCCTTCTATAAAAGCAGTTGTAGATGAATTTCTGTTTACATGAAATACAGTGAGGTGTATATTTGATGATAGACAGTTGAATATTGAAAAACTAGTAATAATTGAATGCAAATTATATTTAGTTTTAATATGAAAAGTTTATTGTAGAGTAACTTAATCAGATTGACTAAAGAATAATGATAAAAATAGTCCAAGTTACAATGAAAATTTGAAATAAATTTTCATATTTTAAGAGTAATTTAGTAAGAAATACTAATGTTAACGTGAACAATGAAGTTTGAATGGAGTAATTAGTATTATGGATAAGTATTATTTAGTGTATTCCTAAGTGGATATTTGTAATGATTTTGGAAGTAAAATAGATTCCTAGAATATGGATTATAATAAACTGAAACATCTGCAGCTAATAATCACATAAGAGCAGTTTGAGATTCAATATCAGATGAATGTGGTGTATACATTTAATTGTTTTGGATACAGTACCTCAGATACTGTTGTTCCAGTTGAGGATTCATTGTTCTTAATGAAAACCACTTACTATTGTAGGTACATCTCCAATTTTTCTTCATGAAATGCTTTAGAATGTATATATATATATGATTGTGAATTGTAGAGTGGAATTCACTTTTTGAAACATCGTATTTTCTTCACACACTTCTCATTATCTTCAATTCCTCTTAAAAATGTAATGATGCAAACATATCCAGCGTCAAGAATGATTCTTTTTTTTTCATAGTTGGTAACAGTTTAAAGTTTACTGTTGTTATTCTTACTAATACACCTCATATATGTAAAAATTTCTCAAATCATTATTTGTTGATAAACGTTTAACCGATAAAATTTAATCAAGTCAACTAGATCTTGTTTGAATGTCATACAACTATTGAAATATATTAATTTCTTATTGTATTAATACTGACGACTTGATCCCGATGCATCCATCTTCTTTAAAATATCATCCAAACAAAAGTCGGAAAGGAGTTCATAGAGTTTGTACATAAGTGAGTAGTAACTTATTTTGTCGATAGTGAATATGAATGGCTGTCGCCAATAATTTTATCACTGTATTAAGAGTTATGTCAATTGTCATTTCCCCTCTTCTTAGTTTAATAGTTGCTTATTATAGTAACTCTTGAAATACTCTACAGACTATCTTAACGTATACATCGTTTTATAGCATCAAGGAAGCCTATACTTATCGGTTAGTTAGTAATAGGTGATTAAACCCAGTGCCCTTTGACCCGCGACTAGCGCTTTACAATTGGACCACTGAGCTGGATACTAACGGTTGATATTTGTAATTCAGTCAATTCGTGATACGTTTGAGCGACCTCATCCATTATCATCGGTGTGTAACTGCCTCACACCCGACACGGTTGAACTCCACCGGTCACGTGTTCACACTAGAACTCGAGAAATTTTTATTTACTTACTCCTTAATTCAGTCAGTAAGAGTAATACCTGCTAATTTTTACTTTTTATTTACATTGTAATGGAAAATATATTGTGAAAAATAAACCTATCAAATGAATAAATAATTATTATAACATTAGCATAATATTAATAGGAATAAACTGATGATAGAAGAAAATTTATGGAGAGTAATTTTTGAGAGAATTAAAAAAAACATTATTTTTTACATCATTGCCTATGAACTAAGAATTCCCTTTGATCGATAATTATAATTTTTAAACAAGTTTTTAAAGTATTTTGTTTTCAATGATTGTTTTTGTTATCATGAGTATCATTTTACAATGTCGACTAATTGATGTTGTTGTTATCTTGTACTAATGTGTTCTAAATTACTTTTTTCTCTCTACAAGAGTATGTTTTTCTCTCATTTTAAATGATTCTTTAATTGTACACTTTATTAGTTAATAAGTTGTATCTAAGCATTTACTAGTAGGATGCTAACCTATATTATTGACAAAGTTTGAATTGATTCAGTTGCAGGCCAGTAAAAGCTACCTTTTATTCGTACTAAGTGAATCAAGAAAAATGCATTTTTTTAAAGCTAGTATTTTATGGGATATTTTATCTATTAAGAACTAGGCATTATTTAGTATCATGAATTAGTCTAAATTAGACATTCAATGATCGCCAGGAAGCACTGGACAGCTGTTTTTCTTTAATGTACGATTCTTTAGCAGTGCTTATCCATTACCCAGAACACTGACTCTGTAATTATTTGAAATGATGCAGCTTTTATATTACATTGTTAATTGTCGATGAGAGTGTTTTCACAGTTGTTGTTTTTCTATAAACGTTAAACATTCGGTTATCTTAATCGTATGTATCTTTCATTAATATCCTCCATGCTTAATACATCTGTTTGTTTAATGCATATATTTGTTACTTTAAACTATCTTAATTGTTACAATCTGAACTGACAATTTCATCCTACTTTTATTTTTATCTTCATTATTAGAAGACAAATAACGATGAGAAGTGAATGATAGTAAACTTTTAAGAAATTAAAGTCATAAAATTTCTTCAACACTTAATCATATTCAAGTGGTCCGGGTCTGCGTTTCACAGGAAGCAAAGACTGTAGGTGAATTTTGTTGATGAAAGCCAGAGGCAATAAACCCAGCTTAAGCAGAGTTTTACATTGACTCCCCGTAACCACAAAAGATAAAAAATATACTGCGCATAATGTCGAGTCATTTAGGCTAGTGATTTCATTGGACCTTTGTTGACAGAATTTTTCGAATACTGATGACTAAGCAATTGTGCTACTGATCATTACTCAGTAATTAGCTAATGCATATATTGTGGAGTTTTCGTCTTTTAACTTTTTTACTGGAACCAATTCAATATTTTTTAATTTTTAACGGTTTATTTGAGCTGATTTATTCTAAACTCATGTTACCATTATTTTCTGGACTGATTAACGTTGAGTTCTTTATATCAGTTTGACGCAGTTTGACCGTATAATAATTTTCCAATTTAAGTATATCTAGTAATGTTTGTTTAGTTTAGAGAGAAACGCTATTTTATTAGTTTCTTTACAATCGATATCTTTGAATACGTGATCATCGCATTTCTTCAAACGTTGTCTGGATAAAGGACACTTATCACTGTAATTGTATCTCAGCAAAATTATGGTTTAGAAGAATTCGACTAAATAATAATCCGACTAGATAGTAAAGAAAAATTAAACATATTTTTTCGATGAAATTTCATTAGATTCAAAATTGCTAAATGAAATCAGTTCAGAGTTTCAAGCTGAATTCCACGAATGACTGAACCCGGTCATCATGTTTTAACTTCTTATATGTTTTTACTACTTATAAGGTCGTCTGTAAGTAGTCGGTATTGGAATGTTGCGTGAAATTGGGGACAGTAAACAGCATACTTGGTGAGTTGCGAGGTGACAAAGCGCAGCGACTGATCACAATATTTAGGAGAAATGAAGACAGCCGTGACCATAACCATCCAAGGATGGAGACGTTGGGGTGTTCCTGTGACAGCACCTTTATCTTATCCGGAGGCAACGACACAAAATGTGGAAGGACGATTAGACAACGCAATTGTTTATTTGGTAAAAGTAGAGTACGTCATTATTAATATGTACATCGCACGTCCTTTGCGTCCCTTAATCAATGTTAGTAGGCTTGCTTCCCATGGTTGTCTTCACCGAATGTGGAAAGAAGATAAGACAATTGTATACTGTCTACTGTTTCTACTTTCAAGTGAAGTTCCACTACCTACTACTTATGGATGATCTTATGAGTAGAATCTATCATAACATCATTTCTGATATGTCTAAAATTCATCTGTCATAATATCCTATATTCAGTCCAAAATTAGTTGGTTGCACGCATTTCTGAAAGATCTCTAAATTTAACTTTAAGTCATTTCAATATCCCATTGATTTCATATCTGTCCATATTCCATATACTACTGTCTATTAGTTTTGATCCTATTATCTCACAAATACCTAACAATATTGAATTGTATATTTTAAAATTAAATGTTCAACGATGTACAATTGTATAGATATTTGAAAAACAAATAATTCTTTTTAGATATGGGTTTAGATATGTATTTGTCAAGTTGCATTATTGTAGATCTTTACTTTTGAAGTACCTCAAAAGCATATCTGCATCGGACGCTTACACTTGTTTATTTATTTATTTTTTGTCTAATTATTAGTTATTTTATAAGCTGATGTTCAGTCATATTATAGATAATACATCTATTACAACATAACATGAATTGGCTAAATTATTGAGAAAAATGTTGTAGAACTATAATTGATGAGGTTTGCTAATAAGATGTTAACAAGTTTGTGGTATTAATTGTAACTACAAATATTCATTCTGACATTTTATAACATAAACTGTTAGACCAAAATTTCGCGGAGGTAAATATTACATCTGTTAGCTTTAACTGTTGGTATATATACATCTGATCTAAGATACGCATAATAATTAATCGCTACTACTAACCATTTTTATATACCCATCAACGTACGTTCACTCTTTACATCCGCGTACTTACCCTATATGGTTGTCAGTAATAATTATGCAACTATTATGCTACCACCCTAGATGTTTGTATTTTTGACCATCTTTCACAGAATGATAACTCTTCAGACTATAATTTAAAAACCGTCTGCTTGATAATCTCTTGATTTTTACAGGTACACTTCTTTACACTTTGACTCCTTTTAACTAATCTAATTGGCTTATGTTTTCCTTCGAGCTCAAAAATTGCTACAGATTTCTTTATTTAAACCAAATGCTCAAGTTCATATTTTATTTACTTGATTAAGTAGGGTGAGTTTTAAGTAATAAGCATTGGCTTAGAACAATACATATAAGTGAGTGAAATGGCTTTAAATTGGATTTTCATCAAGCTATACCGTAATATGCAGTAATATTTATATCCAAACATGAAAAATGTTAAACCATTCAAGAGTTGAAATTTTTCTATCTGTGGTGTAAGTTTTACAACCCTAAGCTCTAATTAAAAAAATACTTTTTGGTTTATATTACAAGACAAATGCACCTAGCACCCCTATTAAAATATTTTTTTGACACCGATTTAAGGTAGCTTTGTTGAAATTAATATTTACTGTGTTGTTTTCATTCGTCACAGATTGATTTCCACTAGGTACTACTGAGAATTAAGGAATACAAAATGTTATTTCTTTTTAATATGAGATACGATCCTAGCAAGTGTTATGTTTTGAACTAAGTAAAGAATCTGACCTAAAACCTTGACGTTACATCTTTTTTAATTATTTAGTTGGCTGTAAAACATTATTTTAGCTTCATTAGTTGAATCGATGATCGTAACAAATGGTTAGAGACTTTAGGTGATATGGCTGAAAACCGATTTCAATGGCGCAGGTGCATCCAACCCTTGTCTTCCTCCAAATTCTAATTTTTGAGCTTTTTATAATCTACTCTTCACTGAATCACATTTTATATCAAATCTCATCTCTGATCTCTATGCCTTTTTATTAGTACTTACTCTGTTACTACCCCCCCCCTACTCTGGGATTCGGTCCGACAATTTAATCTTTATCTGCTAATTGAGGCATGGCAACTTGAACTGATGTACGCATGCACAAAGTTCTACGTTGTAACTGACTGACTGACTGACATTAGTTCAATCCTGTGGAGCGTCGCCCGTTTGGACTAGGTGCTAATAATTTTTATTTTGTTTTTAGAAACGTTTCGTCACTTCCGGACAATACATTTTTCATACAGGTTTAAAGATAGAATATAAGATTTTGGAAACAAACAAGTCAGTTGTAACTTAAACTGTTGCAAGATATGGTGTTGTAGGTTAATCAGTATATACAAATGCAGATTATTCTTACCAGTAATTTGTCTTCAAGTCTTACATTTCTGAACCCAAATAATAGTTTAGTGAAATAGTCTTATTTAAAGCGTCTAAACTACTAACAGACAAATCATATTCCAAATGTGAATCAATGATAGAAATGAAATAGATGGATTACGTAGATCATCATAACAAGTGAATTTCGTATTGATAGTAAAATGTGTACTAGTAGCCATAAAGACACTAAAAGTAGTCTGAATGAATTTTTTAATACAGGTAGTAGATCATTACTTAGGAAAATATAGGACTAAAGGCTGAAGTTTTCGAGAGAAATCGTGTCTTGTGAGATTCAGTCATATTGAGAGCAAAATAATAATCATTAAAAACGATCTAGTAAAAAGTGTGTTTGTATAAACAGAATAAGCATATAGATGGTAGTGATAAGAAACGAGTGAGGGAAAAAACAAAATAAAAGATATAGAAGGTTTATTGAGTTATTTTATGCAGCCAAGGAAGTGACGTATTACAAATTTCTTATGGACACACAGATAAGGGTTATTAGTTTAACTCCCTATAACTTATGCCATGTGTGTAAAAACGAATAGAGACACTATTTAAAAACTGTGATAGCATATATTGTCTCACTTTGAATGACTTGGATTTTCTATCACATGATTGTATATTTTCTTTTCAATTGCTTTCTGTCATAAAATCATAAGACCTAAAAATGGTTTTTTATTTATTCTAGTTTCAAAAGTGTACGTTGATAATAAGATCAATTAGTGTAGTGTTCATTTCTGATTGTTACTTTTGAATTTAAGAAAACTGACAAAATCTTCGGTGTTTAGTTTATTGAAAATGCACAAACTTTAATTTGACATCTGAACACATTTTATGTTTAGAGTGGTCAGTTTAATTCACGAGTTAATTACCATTACTACTAATACTACTACTGCTACCGCGATTACGACTACTACAACCATTGATTTCAGATCATTCAGTGATGAAGTGATAAAACATAAGCAATAAGTGGATTGAGTGAAATCACTTCATTTATTATTGCAGAAGTCTTTAGGGCGGAATCTATGATGCACATCGCTGTGTAAAATGAAACAACTGTTGAGTGCTATATAGTTTTCACTGATAGCAACATCAATCTGTGACGAATTCAACTAACTAAAACTTAATACCAATAATCGTAAACCACCTTAATATAACTATTAGAATGATGTTAATTAAAATTGCTTCAAAATTTACGATATTGGTTTCATATATAGGCTTATAATATATTTAAGAATCAAAGTCTAATCAAAATTTTGGTATAATCACGAAGTATTAAAATAAAGTTAAATCATCTTAGCTTTGGACTCATCAGCAAGGCATGTATATGACTTCATAAAGAATCAGATACTGTAACATAAGATTTGTTGAGGGGTACTTGCATCACCAAATTTCTTAGTTACACTTTAATTGTCTATGTTTTTCACATTTGGTTGATTACTGGCATAATGCAAATCATAACCAGTTTTGTAAGTGAGCTATTGTTTCACTTGTTGTTTAGCTAATTTTCTAGATAATAGATTCATAATTCAAAGAATAGAATTAAGTAGTAATTTTATATCCATCAATTTACTCAATGAGAATTCATTCAATTGTTCAAACTTCAGTGACAGTAATTATGGTTGTTAATATCATTTCAGGAGTTACTGATCGTGTCATATAAAGTCATTTGAGTGAAGAAAATTTAATGTGAGACATATTTGTTAGTGTGATATGAATGGGTGTGAAAATGTATGGAATAAAGATAAATTATGCAAGTTAACATGGATGAAATTTGATGAAGTTTAATTATAGTTACTTGAATAGAAAGTCTATATTAGATGAATAGTAAAGCTTCCCTTTTTGGTAAGTGCGGTTAGATTTAGTAATGTGTAATTTTTCGGCTCTTCGTCTTTCTTTATAATTAGAAAAACTTTTTAAATGATATAGATATTTTTAATATCGATTTTATGGTTACGATAAACAGCATATACTTTTGTTTATGATTTAATCTGTCGTTTTTTTGAGTTCAACAAGATTATAAGGAGATAGTTTGGTGCAACGTTCATATTCTTCTGCATGAGTCATGTTTTATTGAGAGGACTCTTGAATCCTATAAGCATAGCAATCAACACAACCAAAAATGTAGACATAATTCTTTGTGATGACAGGGCTCTTGTCTTTTACGTTGATTAATGTAACTCGAAGAGCGCTACTAGTTTGTAGAATACTTGAATGCCATGTGATTTCAGAACCTTTATCGATTCATCAGATACGTCATAGCGATAAAATAGAATGACTGTACTGATCTATGATGTTTCATCGGATCTCTCATAAGTTAGCAATAGGATGTTTCGTTTTTGTATAATATTTTTAATATTCATTGTAAAGCTTATTATCGTTTTGATATCTTCGATTATTGAATCCAAATCGTCAGAAATGTTAATTCCAACTCATTGCAATATTATAAATATATGTAGGACACACTAATATAATCTTTTTTTTTAGTTAATAAATTCATTGTACAAGTGAATATAAGTGTAAGTGGTGCATTGAAGGTTATTTTTTTAAAAGGCAATATAAACTATCATCATCATCATCAACAACAACGTACAACCAGGCACATGCACCCGTAGTTTCGAGTTGATATACTAGATTGGTACTACTAGATAACAAAGGTAACATAATGACGGAATACATGACAGAATAGTGAAGTAAAGGTGTGTAGAAACTAATAATAGGGTCCTAGATTTACATGAAGTGGGAGAGTGAATACATTTGTGTCACTGTGATCGATTCTGAGGCATGTCTCCAAGTGTCTCCAGTCATTTATTGCGACTATCATGCAGACCTCAATCAGGTAATTTGCTTCTACCAACATGACTTAGACCAACAGTCAAGGGTTTCATGAACTGATGCCATGATTTGGTTTGGTCGCCTCTACCCTTGTTCCATCCAACTTCAACCCCAGCCAAAATCACGCGATGAGGCAGGGGGTAGTCTGACATACTCAACACATGTCCTAGCCATCTCAGCCAATGATGGTCAGTGACCTGTTCGACTGATTTACACTATTTCCCAAGAACATTTTGTCTAACCTCCATATTACTTATTTTACTGTTTCATGATATACGAGAGATGCTACGAAGATTTCAACCTTGAGTCGACGCATATCTTAGATTTTCGAGACTCACGTTTTGCAACCATATGTTAGAACGGCGCAGACTGCTGCGCAGTACTCTCGACCATTCGTTTGAAAACGGATATCTTGCCTGCGCCACAAGTGGCTTAAATTGTGGAATGCCAGTCGGGCTTCTGAATTTGTGTTAAGATTTTGTCAGACACCGACCCACTAGGGGTGGTAAGACTTGAAAGATAAGTGAAGTGGTCAACACATTCAATTACTTCACTCCCTATCATCAATCTAGGGGAAGAAGCAGATCAGTTCTGGAGTAACACTTTGCTTTTGCTTTTATTGCCCATCACTGTTCACAATCCTTAAGCAGACCATTTGTCGGTCTACGTTTAGATTGTCATCGCTCTTCATCATTCTTCGTGCTTGCTGGAATATAATATTTAGCATCCATCAGTTTACTAGAATTTTTAGGGGTAAAATGGTTTTTCGTATCCTTCGGATTAAAGTTAGATGCAGATAACGCTACCTTGTTCACACCTGCATTATAAACGTTCCAAGCTGTTTCTGGGTAAATCTGTTGATTGTGTGCGATTATATGCTTAACTAAGCCATTTCTTAGTGGGATCTTGGCATTTTCAGTCTCAAATCGATATCTAAGAGGTGTTTTGATATGACATTTCTGCGGCCAGCAAAACGCATAGAGATACGTGCTCTCACTACGGCGTGGTCGGAATGTTAACACATGCCTGGGAAAGTGCGGCAGTCCTCTAAACAGCTTCTCTGACGGTAGCTGATGCCGATGTGGTGGATTATCATCCATCGTTGTGTAGATGATGTTGTGGATGACTAGGTTAAACAATGTCTTTCTTTATGCTTGAAGTTTGTGCTAGCTAAAAATAAACGATGGTCTGAACATAATTGTATCAGACAGTCTCCGATATCCGTTCGCTTGACTGGGATGCTGAGTGACCCACCTAAGTGTTTTTCAGCCTAATTGAGCCTACCGACTTAGGCATTGAAACCCCCTGCTATAATTACTACTTCTGAGTGCTTAGTTTCCTGATGGAGTCTAACGAACTTAATATAGAACTCGTCCCCTTCTAGGACGAAACCGCTGTATAAAGCTGACTGGTTTTCAATATCATCCTGTCAATATCAATTTGTGACGTATAAAATCAACTAAACTTAATCCTGATCTCCACAAACCATCTCAATTTAATCCCAAATAATTAATATAGAGTGTATATGTTAAGTAATTTTTACAGTTAGATGAAGATTACTGACAGTGAAATTATTGAATATGATGAAAGTTCAATAAATCAATGCAAATTCTTGTTTATAATTTTCATATAATTGTATTTATGGTGTGTGTGTGTGTGTGGGGGGAGGGGAGTTGAATAACTTCTTTTACATCTCTCTTCTTTATAAAGATGAATTATTGCCAATGTTTTATTTTGGCGGTTACATTCGTTACATTTGGAGCTACACTTAACTTTGGTATGTTTCAGATAAGCACAATGAATTCAAAAGATGGAAAATTGATTAGACATGAATCAAGCATTAATTGGTCTTATGGATTACCACAACTATCAATCCTGAATCGACCTCATTCTCTCTGCTGAAGTATGGGTTCAGCATTTGGCTTTAATGAAAATGAGTCTAGTGCAAAGTTACTGCTATTTCATAAGCTTTAGAAAACGAATGCAAATCTGAGGTGTAAGTTGTCAATTAGTGATAATGTCGATGCATAAGTTGCATGGAATTGCAAACCACTAGATGTGGACTAGCTGACTTTCCTCTCGTTACATAATATCACTGCTTCTTTTACCAAGCTGAAATTGCAGACTGGTTGTATTATAATGTTATCCCAGTAATAAAATTTAATATTTTGATCATTGTATACATCATCATAATGCTCAATATAAACATCCATTCCGTCCAATGTATCAAATATCTAGTTGAAATAAAAAGCTTCTGCTATTAGATGGATTATTTTGTACAATGAAATGGATTTGGTTAATCTTCTCTGAATAGCTTATATGAGTTCCGATCACGTCAATTAATAAATAATGAACGAGCCAAGAATGAAAATATTTACATAATAAACAAATCAATACCATATAGATCACTTTATTAAATATTAATAGCCTCATCTAAGCTGAGTGAATTAACAATTTCATTTAGTCAAACCAATTCAATGAAGTTTACTATGATTTCATGTTGTTCATTTAATTATATTAATGAGTTTCATTTGAAAAATCCGAAGATTATTTCTAGGTTCTTATTTCACATAATAGTTTAATGAAATCTCACATTGAGAAGCTGATTGGTTACTTATTGATGGATCTCTATCAGCCTACTAACTGATTGAATAGAACAGCATTATGAAAACCTCAGTATCTTGGGGGTGTACGGAATACAATGGACAATTTGAATGCAATTAGACGACAGGAAATTTTCAGATGACCCAGCTTATCTATTCCACACTCAGCAATTAGTGCGGGTGAAGACGACTAGTGTAACAACAGCATCTGCAGCAGTGAACCTCAACATAAAACAAGGAGGAAGCAAATGCCTCAGATACAAAACAACTAGCATCATCAAAAAAACACTTGAAAATGAAGCTCTTTAAGAGGTGAAAACAAAAAGTATCTGACTCATGATGTGTTGGCACGCACTGGTAAAACAAGAGCAGCATTTCTACAATTGATAAACATCTGGAGCTCAAAACACCTGTCAGTCAACATCAAAGTCAGAATTTTCAATACAAACGTCAACACAGTTCTGTTGTATGCAGCTGAAGTTGGAAAAACACAAAAGTAACATTCACAAAATACAGGTATTTATAAATATTTGTTTATGCAAGATACTTTTGACTTGCTAGTTTGACAACATTGGTAAGGACCCTCTGTGGCAGCGGACAAACTAACTTCTAGCTGAGAAACAAATTAGCAAGTCGTTTTGTAGGTGGATAGGACAAACATTGTAAAACTCACCAAACTCTGTAACAATACAAGCCCTAATTCAGAATCCTTAGGGTCAAAAGAAACGAGAAAGACCGAAGAACACATTGCGTCTGGAATTTGAGGAAGACAAGATACAATTGAATCGAACTATTGCTGGGGCTCTGAAGAATATCTTAGCTTCCTGTTACTGTGTCACTGGTCTAACGTTCGTTTGCAGGTATCGAGGTGTCACCATAAACTCGCGAAACCTTAGCAGTAACTCAATGAACATTTATTTATTCAGTCATGTAAATTAGAATATATCACAGCGTATTAAGTTTCAGAGCTGAATATTCGAGAATACATGCATTTTGTTAGTTACCAATAGTAATAACCAAAAATAATAATAATAATAATATTTTGAATGTACTTGAAATATCCAGATGAACTACAATGAGTTATCAGGAATCTAGTGATTGTTAATTTAAATATACAAAAATGAAGATCGACTTCGGATACGAATTGAGCTTTGCAGTTGATTCGGTTTTATCTAATAGGATTTCGTCTTCATTCACTTAGAGGCACATTTTATAATCGTTATTTGTTTCGTAGAAAGTTATTGTTGACCAGTTTAAGGCTCATTCGTAAAGTTGGGCATTACTTGAATCGAGTTAGTATATCCTAATTAAATTAGTGAAAACATTTAGGAATCCGATATAGTTGACTACTTTAGGAATTATTTTAGTGTTGTATTGGGCTATAAAAATGCATTTGTGCAACGTTTAAACAAGCTGTTTTCTATACTAAATGCAACAAACTATGTAGCACATATAAAAAAATTAAGGCTGGAGTTATCTGCAACGTTTTCAGTCTTATATGAGTGTGTTGAATACAGTATTTACGGCTGTGTTGGTGTTTATGTAATTGGTAAGTATTGAGTATTACAAGGCAGTTGTCATTAATTGCCTTGTTTCAATCGACTTCAGTTGTCCATAACAGATTTATATGCAAGTTATAGCTTAGACTGTAAATCACAATAAAATTGACATCTTTAAACATGCATAAACTATACACAGTGAGTTAGTGGGGTGGTGACCAATAATTCTTGATACAATGTAGTTGGTGATGATTTAGAACAGTTGAAATTACTACAAGCTGACATTTATTTGTGATTTTATTGTTGTTTTACTGGTTAATTTGTGGAAACAATTAGTTAAGTCAAATGAATAATATTTAATGATCAAATTAATAAAGATAATGTGAAATAAACTCAAGTCATTCATGTTTTGCCATCATAGTTACAAAGATATTAACCACTATAGAATGCTATTGTAATGTGATCAGCTGTTATGAATGGACATAATATATGAACTGATCTGTGAGCTAGCTCATTTGTGCAGTAGGAATAACCTTACTCTGAGTAAAGGGATCATTGGCTGAAGGTGTTCAACTATAAAAGTACTCTAAATTTTTGGTGTTATATTATACTAGTTATTATTAATAGGTAAAGTTATATGAGTACTGTAAGTTGCATTTAAAAAGACTAGAAATATGATGAGAGCTTTTTGTTCACAATTTCAAGTCGTATTGAAATTATTACTGACCACCTTATGTTTTCCAATACAAATAGTTAGTAACAAATAAAGATCAACTTGTGAAGTATGAAGCAAAGTTTTCATCAAATTTTATTGGCACTCTCGGAATGCAAATCTACTAATAATGATTAAAACCCACATTGTGAAAATAAGAATAACACATATAAGCGAATAATACTATTTCAGTTAGATGTTCATCAGGTTTTACTTCAATATACAATAATACTTATATCTATAGGTGATTATTGTTAAATCCGAAACTACAAATCAACGGCGATATAGCTTGGGAAGTCTTATACGATAGAATAACAAGGGAGAACTTAAGGACTTTCTACTCAGGGAAACTTTGTTTGTCATTTTCTAGTGTATCGGCAGTGTTTACTAAAACAAAGGATAGGTTTATTGTATTTGCCTCTTACATGAGCTTTCGCGAATTCATTTACTCCTGTGGAGAAAGCAATATAGGGCGTAGAACTAGGCAATTCATGCAACGAATCAATGTACATCTCGAAGCCTTGTTCCCTAGAGGAGAAACGAAGAGTGTAAGTAGCCCAGTTGGCTTATCACATTCGGTAGATAGCTATCAGATTGCAGAGGCAGTAAATTCATTTATAGCAATATGTTATTTACCATGAAGGTTTATTAATGATTTGTCCGTATTCACTAGTTACTTATATCAGAAGCTAATGGAATTCGAACCAACAGCCCTAGTGAATGTGTTCAGTAGAAATTTGTAACAGCCCTATCTCTCATCTGATTTAGTATGACCAAGAAAACATCTTCATGAACTCCACTAGTGTTTTGCTTTCTGCTTATTTTATTTTAATCATTATTACCTTTTTTACTCACCTCATTCGTATATTTTTTCACCAACTATGTGACTGGAACCTTTATTCACACACTTCCCATGACGTTATTAAGTTTTTTCCGATGATTACTATTCTGAGAAGTTTAGCCTAGTCATATTATTTTCTCAAGTTTTCACCACTCTCCTGTAATGAAATGTTTATTCGAGTCGTTTTATTATTTTCATCAGCATTGATACTACTCCTGTCCTCTTAGAATCTGCTGCCACTTTCCACTGATTATGATCAAAAGTCATATAACCATCTACCTCACTGTCATAAGTGATTCACAGACCACCTTGGTTGGCTTAACATTATTCATTGTTGAATATATTGTTACCGTACATTCGAGTAAAGTCTGTTGAAGATCAAATTGCAAACAATGTTGTTTGTTTATATATGTTCTACTAGTAAGTAGTATAATATGTCGTTCTAATTTTGTTGTATATTCTGATATTGGATACAGTTAAACGGTTTACGAAATAATGCAAGTTTTGCTACACGATTAAATGATCATAGTTCCTGAGTAACAAATGATGTAAGAACAGTTCACGGGTTTAATGGGAGGTTAGGGTGTTGTGAACATGACAATCATAGAGACAAAACAACCGATTTACACATTCTCGGAATGAATGAAATGGTCTTCAGAAAAACAGTTCAGAGAGTTAGTTACTCATTCTGAATCTCCCGATGCAGCATTTTACATTGACAAATATATTTAACAATTAATTTCAACAGCTGAATACGTCGTCTACCAGTTCAGTAGTGACTTCGTTTTGTATAATTTGCCTAAATGGTAATGTAGATTTATTTCATATAATAGATCTTCGTATATAATCCATGAATCACTGCTTAGTGAAAACAAGTACTATAACTGAAACTAATACATTAGGTAGTAATGAAATGTTTAAAACCGAATCAACTCTATTGTTTCCCTACCAATTTCGCTTACACATTCGAAAAATTACTTCAGAAGGAAAAATATATCGAATGGAATTAAGTAATTCATGCAAGTGTACACTATTGAGAGTTGTTAAGACCGGAACTAGTACGTATATAAATGATGAAAATGGTCCAAATAAATACTGTCTACTATCAGCTACAGATTGGAGTAATAATTAAACAACTTAACGACGAATAAAATATGACCATATGACTTCAATTTAACGTTGAGTAAAATATGATGAAGTAACGTTGTTCTATTCGGCATGATATTCTGCAATTTGATAGTGATCAGCAAGTCACACTTGAAATCTTGCCTAAACTTATGCTCCGTGTAGAATTTAATCCCATGACAACAAGTTACATTGCTCGTGAGCGTTTTCTATTCAACAGTGAGTTCGAGATTAATTTTTCTTTACGAGGTATACTCTGACTAATAACTGTGACTACTTCAAATCATTGAGTGTCAACACTGCAGTTCAGTAGATGTTAAATAGCTCAGAATCTGCTAGTCAGCAGTCAACACTAGACGAAAACCATTTTGATCTATCATCTGTTATCTTCTTGTGCAAAAGTGAAATGGACTAGTCAGTAAACCAAATTTACTGAAATGTTATACTGATCGTCAAGAGTCACTAATGAGTTCTGAAATGTAGAGGTCATTGAAACGATTAGATTGACTTCTGACTATCTTGTGTGAAATATTGTCAACGTGTGTAGTTAAGTTTCTGAAGCTAAAAAGATAGCAATTTAAACATAACTAAAGTCACCTTAACTTCTCATACAACTGATGTGCTATGTGTGCTCATAACAACTTCTAATTTCTGTTGTACTTTAATGTGTTATTTTAGTGAAAACAAAATATGAAGAGAATAGTTTATTAGCTAAATTTTACAAATAGTGTTTGTCCTGACCTATTGCTTACTTATCTAAATTAGTGCATCTCATCATTATGCTTACATTTACAATTTAATTAGCCAATTTAACTGCAAAACATTCCATAGTTAGCACCTATCCACCTGTTTTTATATTGACTGTATTATTGATGTTATGAGTGACTTATGCCAAGTCGTAATGCCTTTTCTATACATTTAAGACATTAGATTGCAAGATATGAAAGAATAGGTATTAAAGTGCACACTCTTCATCTATGTCTTAATTAACTGCTATTAACACATTATTATGATGTAGTTATACACCTAAATATCAATATACACATTAATTAGAATGATATTATAACACAAGCTACCTTGTAAGTAGAAGCTATTTAAACTGATCACTGCATTCACCAGATTATTATTGTCGGTTTCAAGTTGGCTTATTTGTAGAAATGAATTTACTTCTCATTGTTTTGTATCTGTTGATTTTCAATGAAAAATTAACAGAATGTTTCAAAGTGAAAAAGACTGCAGTAAGTTTACACTTTATTCAATGATAGTACTTATTATTCTTTAGAGTGGCTTGAAACATAATAAACGTAATATGCAACAAGGAGATGAATTTATTGTCGGTGACAAATTCCGTATCCAAGTGGTTATGAGTGAGGGTATTAAAAATCACATTTTGTTCCGCAAATTTAAGGTTGGTGAAGTAAATGCATTTTGATTGTAATATGGCCTAACTCTCATATTTGTTGGCTAACACCATTGACTAATGTTTGTTAGAAACTATTGACTACAATTCCATGGCATCATAAATGTATAAACTATAAATTGTATATATATGGTATTTTGGGACTTGAGTATATGGAATAACAATCACGAAACAACTCAGTAAATACAATGTGTTAGAAGTATTAGGAATGTACTGAATTAACTCTTAATGGAAACGTAATCAGGCACTCAGTCAGACCACGAATATATTGTCATTTGTGTAAATACTAATATTTTAATTATAGATAAACTTAGGTAATGTGAATGGAAGGAATCAATCACATGTAAATGTCAAAGTAATACAAAAGTATTTTGATGATAATGCAATCTGAATATACAGCAAGTAGACACCCTCACAATCAAACAAATAGTGACTTACATGAATAATGGAATATATCAGTCTTATGATTAATGATTTACAATTGCAATGAAAGTACATGTATCACAGGACAGTCTAAAATTGTATGGACATATTATGGAACATTATCACAAGACACCTGCCAGTTAATACAAACAATCAGCGATAACATCTGGAATATTTATTAGGGCATATTATGGTGATGGTGAATTTAGATTAGAATATTTACTTAAGGAATTTAATGTGATATAAGGAAGTTGATTATCAGAGGTGATATTACTTGTAGTAGATTATTACTTTTAGGGGACACAGAGTAACAGTTAGAAATCTTGTTATCCACAGAGTTGTTTCTCGATAGCTTCTGTATTATAGAAAAACAAATAAGCTTACACTATGATGCATTAGGAACTTTAAAAGCGTTTCACGTTAAATAAATTAAATCATCCTTCTCGTTGTTATTTTGTTTGATAAATAGAAAACTGTATTTTCCTAATTACAGAAGGTGTTCAAGAAAGCTGTCAATTTCTGGACGAAGGCGATTCATCCAAAGATTCAATCTAAACATCAGATATTAATAGAACGGTCAGTCAATTGAAACTCATTTAATGACAGTCATTTTAACATTTTTAATTTGTTATATTATAAACATAATTACAGTCTTCTCTAATTTAATCAGCGTGTCCTAAGAAAAACATATTCGTTTCAAATTTTGATTGTCTAAATTATCAGCGATGTGCATGCATCAGTTAACTTTTGTCGTTAAATTTTTTTTTTTAATGTATTAGAAAATGTTCTTTGAGAGTTCGATCAAAGACATTGCCCCAATCTCACTATTGTCCAAATGGCTGTAATGCAACTACAGAATGTTCTGGATTTCAAATCCCAGAGAAGTATCTTAAGGTGAGTTAGCTGCTCTAAATGATCAGATCGTCATCCTTAACATTGTACATAGATTTCTTGTCATCAAACAACATGCCATTTTGTATTTTAAGTGTGTAGTTACAACATCATTAAATAAAATTAGTAATAATTCTGTCCATTATAACTTGACATTAGAAATGTATTTCACTAGATTCAAATGGCCTTGTTCAACGTTTTCTGGAAACTGGTTGGGAGCTAACATCACTTACGTTCCATTGTAAAATAAATATGCATATTTGCTCTCGTAAAGTAACTCACTCACAAAATATAGACATCATTTGATATGATGATTATTGACAGAATGAAATATCCTCAACAATATGCTACACTTTTAACAATTTGCCTTACTTTATTCAATTTCTAGGATTGTCGTTTGTCAGAAAATGACATGAGTAAAATCAATGTAATAAAACCAGCTGATGCTGATTTTGTACTTTTCGTGGGTTTAAATTTGACAAGCTGCTCAAAGAGAACCCTAGCTAGAGCTGATATATGTCAACAGGATTCAGAAACCGATAGGTACGTGTTTAAATTCTTCTTGTTTAACAAATGGAATGAAAATGTTCACATGAAATGTTTATAACTTTTCTATTTGATATTAGTTAAATTTGAAACTGTAATCATTTACTGCTGACTCTAATAATGATTAACAAGATCCTATATACTATTGTATATACTGATGTAGAACTGATCAGAAAAGATATACACATGTGGCATGTAAATTCATTCTTTGTGTTTGAAGTGAAGCGTTTGACTTCATTAACCACAGAATCCTATTCAATAACTTATTCAACTGCTGATTTTTCACAAAAGTTTAAATCATGTAATTTTATTTTACATACAAATAAATTGAAATGACTTGAGAGTTGCTGAGGTTAAGCGAAAAAATGAGACTTATGATATGATTATAAATGATAGAATTAATAATCCTGAATGATTGGCACGATACCTGATTGATCAAGGCTTTTCCCAGAGGTTTGGGTATAAAAAACAATACCGCCAAATGTGAGTCAAGATAATGTCAGCAAATTCAAAACGATGACTTCAACAAAACACATACTGGTCCAATCAGTAACGGGAAGTACAATATGTAATGAATTGTCTAGAAAAATACAATCACAATAAGGTGACAATCATTTAGGAAGCAAAGCATATATATCAAGAGTCTGTGATAAACTTTTAGTTTGAGTAATGTGATTACTTTAGTTAATGAATGTTTAACCAGATGTAACTTAACAATAGAGGTCTTAATAGCACGAAAAGTGAACTCGATAGTTTACGAATTCAGACTCTTCGTCCCTTTGTAACAAAAACATTTAACGATTTGTGTGAATATCAAATCAAATTTATCAGTTGAATAAAAGTGAACTAACTATGTTCCAAATTGCACTTTCATCAAACTGTATCTGACATTTTATCGGCTGATGTCTATTTGAATTAAAATGTAAATTTCCCTCTGTTTGTTATGCCACACTTTACATTCATTCTACTCACTGTTCCAATCAGTATCGTAAAATGTTTCAGTTCACATAACATATCATCTCACTTATTTTTCTTTAAACTAAATTGTGGTAAACATTAATTTTGTTTTCGAACAAGACCGGTTTCGGCTACAATTTCAATTTGTTCTGCCATGAATTATCTTGAAAACAATCGAAATAAACTGAAAAAAATAATAATTCATGAATTAGCACATTGTTTTGTGAGTGAACCAGATAATTATCATGTATCTTATTGACTCTGGTATTATTCATTCTATATCATTAATTATTGACAAAATTGTTTATTACCAAGTTGATACAATGTAACCGTTTTATCCAATGGTTTTTACACTAACAAACTTAAAAGAAACTGGCATAAGTGTGCCTCAAATTATACGTTCAGGGGTTTCATCTCAAAGGTTAGTCAATTGTGATCTCCTAGCTATTATAACTATAACTGGATACATACGAAGGAATAAAGCAATCTCTAAACAGAAACACTGGTCATGTAGCTATAGCATGACTCCATAATGTGAATTAAATAAACATTCTATCAGTCTATATAGTAATCAGGAAACGTTTCGTAACTGACGATTACTACGTTGTAATATCAGTATACTTTTCGTGGCTTGGATTAAAAAGGAATGGAGCCGTCTTCCAATAAAATGATTGAATATATTAGAGAAAACTGCTATTATCAGATAGCGCACTTCTTTTGCACATATAGTGGACAGATATTCTCGTTTATGTAGGGGTGTTTGACATACGGTCAATCATTAAGATGCTTTGACACTGTCCAACAAGCAACATTTAATTACATTTATGTGACTGGACAGTATTTCCTGTTTATTAGAAATAGTTTTTCAGCAGACTCTGTTGTTAATTGAATTTATCTACTTCCTCCATTATGGCTACTGATATATATTACTAACGAGTAATTATGAGCATGGGAATTGTTGAAAAAGAACAAAATTATAAACAACGAATAGCCAATATTCATGGAAGTACTTGTCACAGTGATTGTAATTCAACTACAATTTCGCGAAATAATACAAACACTTAGACCATGTTGTAGGCTCTAACTTCTTTGCATAAATTTTCCAGTAGTAAACGAACTTACACTAATATGGAGCTATACGCACCAAATTCTAATGCTGTAGTGTGCAGTAAGATCGCCTTACAAGGGTAAATCCATGATGTTCATTTACACTAAGAATATGTCCAAACTTAGGTAGCTTATATTACAATTCTACTTGTTTGTAATTTGTATTGACATTTACAAATTCATATCTCAATACCACATATACATGGAAACACCATGTGAAATCCTTACACATTCATGAGAATAAATAATGGAGTGTTGTCTTCCTCTTGAAGTGTTGACTGTGAATTGTTGTCGCCATTTGTTTGCTCCAACCTTGATTTGTTTATTTATTCATATTAGTTAAGATGTTCGTTTATTATTAATGAACAAGCATAACTGCCATCGTAAAATAAATGAAATTGATTATACTACTTGAAAATGTCTTACCTCATTGAATAGGGTTTTCGGTATTCGATGCTACCGTACCTACGTTATGAAAACGGTGATCCTAGAACAAGACGAAATAATCTAACTCGTCAACCTGAATTGGGAAAACATGTCAATGAAGGATTAGAAGCTGATCAGTAAGTCAGATTTCTGATACGATTCGATGTTTTGTGTTGTCTACAGAAGCGTACTTATATTCATATGGAATGAATTCATAACACGGTTGATGCACATTTCATGTATTATTACATGAGCAGAATCTACTCTTTGGTATTGTTACCCACCACTAACTGTTCAAAACATTGTATAACGTGTTTGCAAGTTATAACCCATCTTGTGATTATTTGACACAACATATTTGTAATGGTCAACGTTATCATGCCAAGAGTCCGATACGAAACTACTAATTCTTCATGAATATTCATTGCGCCAGTTAATAAATGATCAAAGTTTCTGAAACACAGATGAGAAATTATACTATCAGTTCATTCATTGAAACTCTTATTCCAGAATATACACTATCATTAATGTTATTATTTCAGAAATACAATAAAATACGTATGGAGAGAATGGCAGACGCCCGCGGGTACGTGGCGAATCAAGCGAGTTGGCTTAACATTGCCCGGTGTTGTGGTAAGTCATCATATTTTAACAAGTAATGGAACAAACTGTTTGCTGTTCTCATATATTTGTGAAATTGTTAGGTCGGCTTACTGTACTGAATAGCCTCATTGACTAATCAGAAGAGGAGACAAGTGATACCATGAAATATGTGGTTGTTCAAAATGAACGTGACTGATTTTTATTTTTCCGATTGACAGAAAATGCAGACAATTTTTAGAAATGATGGTGCTGTGCTCGTATGCGCGCCAACCTTCTTGCCTCTGTGGTTGCTGGTTGTTTCTGCGTATTCGTCCCATCATTCTAACATATCCATCTTTTCAATTGACTTATGTTTACACGCTTCTCTTTGTTGTCCTTCTTGATGGTGTATACCAGTCCACGCCGAGCGATGACTGTGTACGGGGATCTCATGCGTCACCTTATCACAATAGCCATAGGCCTCTCCTTCGTCGGTGAACAGGCTTCCGTACTTTTCTATTACCTTATTGATATTTTCTATATTCTCTTGCGGTAGGATCGCGGCTTGTGTCTTTGCTATCTCGCTATTCTCATGTACACTAAAATGCCCATACTTAGTGTTTACTTTCTTGTTCTTTGTGACGATTACCGCCTCCACCTCTCTAAGGAAGTCTGGCCCCAGTATTGTTTGCTGTATGCCTTTAGTTACTACAAATGGATATCGTACGACGCAATCTCCGACTTCGACACAACAATCTGACACTCCTAAAATTTTCACTGCATGCCCGCTCACTGTTTGTACTGCTAGTGAACACGCCCTGATCTCCCGACACAATCCTACAGTTATTAAGGATATAGCAGCGCCCGTATCAACTAGACAAACCAGTACTCTTCCATTTATACGAACTCTTGTATACAATGCACCCTTGTTAACCAACCCCACAACCCGGAAAGACGTTTCAAAGAGAAAAGGCTGTGTATAACGTTTAAAATGTCCTAATCTCCTTCTGTAATGCCCGAGCTCTCCACACTGCAAGCACCTACTTCCCTTCTCCGCACGGATTTGGACCGCCGTGACTTTCTCCTAAAGCTCGGCGATCTGTTTCTCCATAGGCGCCTTCCTGCTGTCTTCGTTTAACGAAGATACCGAAGTGCTAACTAGCTGTCTGCATAGTCTAGCCATCTCCATAACGTCCAATGGCTGCACGGCATGCGCCAGTCGAAGTTGTCTGGCTACGTCACCCGGGACACACTCCAAGAACTGGGATGTCAGCAGCTGCTCTCTGGAGTCGTCATACGACGATTATAAAGCACGACGCAGCAGACTCGTCAGAGTGGTGGCCAACACCGACGAAACGCCGTGCTGGGCCAGACACACGGCCCTGAACTGCTGCAACGCCAACTACCTAACCGCCGGACTGCCGAACGCATACACCAACCAGGACACCTCCTGACACCAATTGTGAAGAAGAACAATCGGGTAAGCAGTGTTTATTCTGCGAAACTACAGTAGGTCATAAAATATTACATACATTACTTCCTAGAATCAATTTGCACATCCACCGCGTTGTCTGGACTGTATCGTTTATCAGCCTTCTCTCTTTGAATGTTTCGATTGTCCTCTGTATTTTAATTATGTTTCACATCTTGCCCTCTCGCAACTCGTCTCGTCTGCTGTTTACTGATTCTTCCCAATTTCCTTTGACGCTCTGCTACCTACTACTTATTGATGACTTATAAGTAGTATCCACCACAATGGTTCACTTTTAACATGAATGCCTTTTTATCTGGATTCTGAAAAGTATAGTTGAGCAACTAATGAATCAAGTGAATACCTAGTTTGTTCGAAAATGTTTTTACTACATTATCTGTCTGTGTATACTAGCTAAGTTCAATGCTTTGACATAGTGATGTTATTTCAAAGGAAACATTTAATTTTTTAATAGTCACTGAGTAACCGTTTGTTGTGATTACTGTTTGCAAACCTCTTGCACTTAATTTCGACGTGAGAAGAGACACAGTAGGATTCTTTTGCGCCTACATTGTCTCGTCACTCAACTCATTCAACACCTCTGTATCACTCTAATACAACAATGTAACACAATTCATCATGCCAGTCACTAATCCATATAGGTCGTTCAATTTCATCTTCTTCAACATGGGATGATGTATTTTTCATGCTGACTAATAATAACCTGATAGGTATGAAATGTTAGTGTCTATTTGTAATCCGTTGATGAATCTTAAAAATCTCGTTATTTGTTTATTTTCTTTTCGACAGTCGTTTGCAAGAGAGCATTTTGGATGCGATAATCTTGATGCCGTCGAACTAGAATCGGATGGTGGTAGAGGAAGCGATTTTTCACATTTTGAACGACGTCTGTCTATTGTAAGCGCCAATTCGATTTAACAATGTCATGATGTAATTATTGTTTGAAATATATGCATTGATTCTATAACTGTGATTTAAATTTTCAGGGTGAAATAATGTCTGCAGTTCACGATCCAATGGCCACTGTTTCTAATTTAACTCTCTTTTATTTCAATGAAACTGGGTAAAGTTCAAAAACAATATACTCACATACATTTCATTACGTAAATATAAATGTATCACGCATTTTGCCTGACTATTTCTAACATGTTTTATTTCATTCCATTCATCGTTCAGTATTATATCGTAATAACTTGAAACACTGAATCTATATGTTTAGATGTTGTCAAAATGAAACTTGTTATCCTACATGTTGTCAAGTCATCCAAATGTAACAAGAATTCAAAGAAACGTTGAATAATATAGCAAATTCTGAATTGTAGATGTCACATGGTGTCTAGGGTGCTGGTTTCGTCTAATTTAGAATAGTCAGCAGGATATGCTTATTCAAGTGCTCATATATTATTGAATCGTATTACTGATTTCATTTGTTATTATCATCATAAGTCAGTCAGTCAGTCAGTTACAACGTAAAACTTGGTACATGCGTACATCAGTTCAAGTTGCCATGCGTCAATTAGCAGATAGAGAATAAATTATCGGACCAAATCATGGAGGAGGGGAGGTAGTAAGAGAGTAAGTACTAATGGAAAGGCATAGAGATCAGAGATGAGATTTGAGATAATAAGTGATTCAGTAAAGAGAAAATTATAATAAGTTCAGAAATTAGAATTTGGAGGAAGACAAGGAGTGGATGCACCTGCGCCATTGCTATCGATTTTGAGCCATATCACCTACAGATTCTAACCATTTGTTACGATCATCGCATGGGCTTCAACCAGTAAGTCTGCATTTATTAACATGGCTCAGCATAATTGTCATTGACTTCATGGATTGGTGCCATGTTTTCGTTTAGCCACCCTTAACTTTCTTCCAGTCTACTCCTACAACAGACAACATTGCTCGTTTCGGTAGACGGTGGTCAGGCATACGTAACACATGTCTTAACCACATTAGATTCATCATAAAACTGAAGTAATAGATGAAACTAGTCTCGCTTACTCACCTCATCAATTTTTGTTACAAATTTAAAACGAGTATCGTGTGTGTATCATAAATAGGATGAATCTCAACTAATAGTTACAGGGGGTTACATGTAGAGAATACTGTATATTTTCAGCAAGATTGTTTTGTTATAACGCTAATGATTATTGTTGAATTGTCATATTTTAGATGGTATTATGTAAATTTTTTAATGGCCCAACTATGGAATTGGGGTCGTAATCAAGGATGTGAATTTTTATATAAAAGTTGTGGCGAATTTATTAAAAGACAGAAAATGAGGTAGGAAGTCAATATTTTAAACTTGTCATCCACTGTTTTTGTAGTGTTTTAATACTTGTTTTTACTTGTTTTGAGAGACGTTCAGTTCAATGTTATTTTTACTTCATCAACTTATAGTATAATCTATGGATTGTACTTTCTCTCCTCGATACCATTAATGAAATCCTAATAGTTACATGAAAATAATCAACAAATGGATGTTGTTAGTAATAGTTATGATGATGTAATAGGAAATAGCAAAAACAGCGATTTTATTAGATTTGTGGTATATGAAATGTGAGAAAATGATACAGTATTCAACAAATTGATGTTAGTGAACATGTTACATAAAACGATGGATCAGTGAAATGTTCAATTGGAGCGAACTTATAACATTTGACAACAATTAGTTACAATCTTTTGTATGAACATAGATGAATTTGGTTTCAGTCGTGATACGTGATGAAATACTTACATGACAGTATTATGGCATAAAAAATATATATCTTTCTATTAATTGATGTAGGAGACTAATTTATGAATATGGCCTTGAAAGCACGTTGTTGCAATAACAACGCTAATGGGTGCCCAGTCAATCAATGTATGTCTACCGTATGCCCATTCGGTCCCAAGCCAATGTAAGATGTCACAAGAGTGACGAACCAGCCAGAGGGAGTCATATTGTTTTAGGTATTTCTATATATATGCATTAAGTCAGACCACACAATGAATCAATTAAAAATGCAATTGTGATACTGAACAAACGAGATAGTGACAGTGAATAGGGGTAACTCGTACACAACTGATTAACTGTTGTTTTTCATGAGACAATACTAACAGTAAATATACTATACCGGAGGATAGGGTATTAGGACCGTAACAATCATAGAAAAGAGATGTTTACACTACCCACATTTGAATAACTGAAATAGTGTTCTAAAACACAGTCCTGAGAGTTCGTTACTCGTTTTTAATCGTTCAATATAACAGCTGAGCAATAGCTAACAGGAAAGTAAACCATATAAAAAAATTATCGCATAAAATATAACATAAACATGTTGACATATGTGCATCAACGTCTTCCTAAATATATAAATTAGAATAATTCTGGAAGTAATAGTAACTAGCGCAACTGATTATTCCAAGTAATCATTTTTCTCTGACTTCAATTTCAATATGGTTTACTTTAATAGTGCTTCGATTACGAACTCACTAGTCTCCAATTCCACTTTGACCAGTTATTATCATTAATTTTTGTGAATGGCTAATGTGATTATTAAAAAGTTGTCAGGATTGTTTATCATCAGTTTGTAAAGGCGGTAGCGAAAATGGTGCATACAATCAATTATATCCTTATTCATAAGTTTGCTGAACCCAAATAAAATCTGTGTTATTATTATCTACTTATTAAACTTAACATGCTTTATTCGTTTCATTGAAGTGGTCAACAAACATCAACTTGGTGTGATAAAGTACTCAGTGAAACGTCTGATGTTCGGTGTATTCCTCACACAAATGCGTAACGGATATTGCCAATTTG
>CM046064.1:28413521-28516021 GCA_025215515.1 Schistosoma japonicum | reverse complement strand
TACACTTGGTGAACAGTATTAGTTAAAAAACATTTTAATAATCATATCATCACTGTTTCTTTTTTAATCAAGTAATTAGGGGTCGAATATTTATTTATACTATAAAAGATAAATGAATTATTTCCTACTTAATGAAGCTAACGATAGTAACATTTTTAATGAAAAAAGAAATTATTAAAACATTCATTGCGAAATGGCGACTGCTAGAATATTTTGTATTTGAGCATAACCTACTGACAATTTACAAGTAGCATAAAATGTAATTAGAAAACTTATGCTACATTTTAACAATACATAAACTGATATAAATAAATCAAAGGGTTATCGTATCATTGAAATGTAATTTTCAGCATATAACAAAGATAAGTAATAGCATGAACTTCCAGTCAGCTAATAAGCTCATAGTACAAGAACGTTAAGGATAAGATGATATGAAGTTGAGTGTAATATGATGTATTCTAGGATAACTTCAAAAGTACTGAAAATCATGATCCCAGTTATGCGTAATAAGTAAACAACAATAACCAAATTTATATAATTGTAGTACATCATAGGGTTTATCTTACAGTGTATTTTCGTAATCTGGTAAGATACTGTCGGTGGGGGGTGGAGAGGTATTCATTTCTTAAAAATGGTTGGCATTGTTGAATCATGCACAGCCATCGGAAATTGAAGACTTTTCAAAGAAACCAAATCAAGAATCTTTTAGGGAATACAGTGCTTACAAAAGGTGAAACATGCTTTAGGAAACCAAAATGATGCTTTACTATATGCTTAAAAGTTAAACTGTCACAAATTACTGCAGTTTCACTTATCAGAAGTAATACACAATCTAAAACAATGTGTTTTTCAGTGTACAAAAACCGTTGGTCTTTATAAGCAACAATTCTGATGGTGCTGAGAAACAGTGCTGGTGAGATATAGCATAAATTGTCATATGTTATGCATACGGGTTTTTGAGATTGAGGTCTACAAGTTAATAAAATATTACTGTGTTAGTTCAAGAAAGACATAGTTCTTTTGTTTACAAGAAAAGCATCTTTGCTATGGTTTACCAAAAAATACTTCGTGATTGCTTAATCGGTCATTAAGAAATATAAAATAATAGTTAACTTGGTTTCCGTAAATAAAATTAAAAAAGTAGTTTCGTATAAACTGCGTATTCGAATTCAAAGTACAGTGTGGGAAAAAAGAAGAAACATTTCAACTCCCCACCTCCTTTTTTTTATTAAAAGGACGAAATTCAACTCTGATTCTTCGAATTTTCTATCACTCACTAAAAGTTAAGTTGTAAATCTGATGACAAACTATATCCACAACATTGTAATTTCAATCAAAAATTACTTAGTAGTAAATAATATAGAGAGGTAGTTCTAAGAGTCATAGCCAGTCGAATTCAGCCATATCAAGCACGTGACAGTTGTTAATAGTTGATAGTGAAGTACTATCACAAATTGGCTGAAATTGAAAAAATAAATTATTGTATATCAGTAATCTGAAAGTTAAGCGCTACTTGAAAGACATTCGCGGTTCTGAATTCAGTCTCTGGTCGGATAACTGATACTCATCGTTGAGAAATCATATGCTCGTACGAACTAGTTATCTGATCATTTGTGGTTTTCAATGATTGTCCATTGCTCCGTGTTTTTCATCGATATACAACCGAGATTAATCTGTGAAGATTACAAACAACAAAATTAAATATCAATTTCCACAAAACCACCTTACCTCAGATCTTCGAAAGGCTTTATTTTGATGTTCATTAATTAATATTTATACCCAAATATGAAAACGGTGTTGATAACGAGTCACCTGCTGACGACAATGTACGTTTATAGTCAATTCAAAGTATTGTAACTAAACTGAGAATATATTCTTGATTTAGTTATCCTTAGTTGCACTTCCGTCACTGAATGCACTTACGTAAGGATTTATAAATGTTATATTTTATCACTTAACGATTTGTGATTCCTGCTTCGATCGGAATCAAAAACCTTCCATTAAGCTTCAATTCTAGGGAAGTTCATGGCGAAGTCAGAATGTAAGTCATGGTCATCCTTAAAAGAAGAAGTTACTTACATTTTCTAACAATTGTTAAGTAGGACATCATCACAATGTGAATGTCCATCATTTATCTCTGCTGAAAGTATAGACACTTGTTTTACAGTTGTGCGTAGAAATTTCCAGCATATCAATGAACGTAATTCATTGTCGTACGACAGCGACACGTGAATGGGAAGCAGAGTTTGCAACAATTGAACCTAAGTTGTTTTGAAGTTCCGCTGCATTTAATGTTGTTGACCGCAAGATGTATTCGACATGAGTTGTAAAGTTCTCTTCCGTGCCAACCATTCACTTAAGTATTAAGTTCATTTTAATGTTGACATATAGGAAAGTTTATAAAACTAAAATCCCATATCAGCTTTGTTGTAGGAGCATGAAGGTATCAAATGAATTAAGCTTCGTATGTCTTTTTTTAAGACTACTGACCAGTAGATCTTAAATAACCGCTTCTTTGATGTTGCTTGTCTGGATGGAACATAAAACGAACACTGTTATACGTTCTTATACAAACTAGTCTTTCTAGGTATCAATCTAATAGCCATCTCAATAGCACTTAGCTTATCAGAAGGTAAACTACTACATTGTTAAAGGAGCTCTTCAATTCTTACCAAGAAAACTCAAATAAAATAAACGGTTTTGGCTTATCTATCTGGAAACTCGTATGATATTTACACACCAAACTACGTAGATTTGACGCACTCTATGAAAACGTGATATCTGAACAATATGAAGTGTTATTCGTGTTCTTTATCAGTAATATTAATGATGATATGATAATTTATCAGTATTACATTGCATCTATTTCATACTATCATATACCCATTGTTTTTAAAAGGCTTGTCACCTTGATATGAATCCAGGGTGGTGTAGTTTGAAACATCAAACATATTTTGTATTTTTCATAGTAAATCTTTTTGAAAGTTTTATTCGCAAAAACGATGGTAACTATGATGTATGATTATCATGTAAACACTAATTATCAGATGAGAACACTTCACTAAAAGTTTTCGAAAAATTAGTTTGAAAAATAAAACCCAGTCTTATCTCATACAACATATAAAAAATCCAAACCAACTAGAATAACACTCCAGTAAACTGTTAAAGATTTTCGATAAACATTGTCAAAGTTTAACGAAATGGAAACGAAAATCAAATGTTATATTTTTTTATGGTCATGGATTTCCAATTATGAATATCGCTCACCTTAAAGTGATCATTAAGTAAATGAATAACCATTCTCCATTGACTATTTATGAAACTACTAGATAATGGCTTACCTGAAGGTCATAGATATGACTATCCGGTGGAATAGAGGAAGTACACTGCTGAGGAGTCCCTTACTAGAACGAAACGGCTATTCAGTGCTCCCTGGTTTTCATTAGTACCCTAGAAACATCAGTGTGTAATGAATCCAATCAACTAAATGCCGCTCACTACAAAACCACTTCAGTTTAGTAAAGTAATGATTAAAAATATTTATTGAAATCTTGTACAACAACAAAGAAATGTTCACTATAAACTGATGATTAGTATGACCAACCTAGAAAGAGCTATTTACACGATGCAACAGTAAACAATAAATACCACGTATTTATGAAATAACTAGCAGATATTATCGCTTACTTTAGTTATTGGCTAAACCATTCATGATATTTTCAATAATGGGGTCATTATAGTGAATGGATCAATGAACAGGAATGTGTACAGCTATATGTATTTTCTGTTAATTCTTACCAGCACTATTATTATAATAACAGAAGTGCCAGTAGAAACTTGGTGGTGTATGTTGTATTAACACGTTGTACAAAATTTTAAAAGTAAGTAGATTGGTAATCTAATTGTAATTTAAAGATCCACATATATAATAGTAATATTAATAATATTAATAATAATATTGGAGAGAACAATCGTTCTAGATGAATGCTTCTTCAGACTCTACATTTATAAGTCAATCAATGTCATTTTTACAATTGGATAATGTCAAATCGCATATCGATCTAAACATTAAAAAAAACTTTGGGTTATGTAACAATACCCCCGAAAAGGTCATTTAATGTATCATGTTAAGAGGTGATGATGGTGATATTTAATCGATAAGGTCAAAGTGGTAGGGGTAGAATAATGGTAACAATGGTGGTGACAACAATTAGCGATAAGTCAGTTACTTTAATGTAATGATGAATAGAAAATAGCATAAAACTGGAATAGCTTTGTGATAAAAAGTATGAATATCCTGTAATGACAAAGAAAAAGGAGAAAGAGAAACAAAACGGAGAAAGGCAACCGAAAAATATCATACTGATAAGGCCCTATTATGGGCCAAGGTATAGAGGAAAGTTGAATATATATCTTCTGTATACTTAAGTCCGGTTCCTTTGTGTTGTTACTTAATTCTTCAGCTATGCAAAGAAAGCATATTGTAGCACTTTTAGGCAAATTATTCGATCTTTTGTATACAATCCAGAAGACTTCATGAGTTATGATTTTGCGGTCATAATCCATTGGGTGGCCAAGAATCGCACTGGTAGACGACACCAGACAACATTGCTTGTCGAGGTAGACGGTGGTCAGGCATACGTAACACGTGTCCTAACCACCTCAGCTGGTGAAGACTCACTACTTCATCAACAGACTTACCGTATTTACCTAGTACTCTATTCCTAACCTACGCATTACTTACTCGATGGTCCCAGCAAACATGAGTAATGTTTCGAAGACATCTATGATCAAATACTAGGAGCCTACGAATATCCTTTATCCTTAATGGCCATGTTTCACATCCATAAAGTAAAACGGATCTAACTGCCTGCGCAGTAAACGCATCCATTCAGTCAGTTACCGAATGTCTCGCCTACGCCACAAGTGACGCAAGTTGGCGAAAGCCAATCGAGCCTTTATGTATACGAGCCGAGATTTCATCAGACACCAGGCCGTCAGATGAATAGTACTGGTAAGAATTAATAGAAGATACATATAGATGTACACATTCCTGTTCATTGATGCATTTACTATAATGACACCAACAAGAAACATTTTTGAATCCCTCCATTTCAATTTAAGCCTAGTTTTTGTAGCTACATAGTGTTTCATGCTACCAACATTTATAATAACACGAAGTAGGTTATTAATTAACTAACGACGGCACGTTGGAGTATAGCCAATGTTTACGAGTTAATCTGTTAACCATAGTCATTTTAAACTTTTTATTATTCGTATCTATATATATAGGAAACGGAAAATAAGTACATACTGTAATATAATTCAGTGCATCTGTAGAAAGAATCTAAGATCTAACGGAAGACATTAATACAGTGAAACATTTAGCTTGATTGAAATGATCGTTTGCTTTCCTAATGATTATCTACCGAAACTATTAAACATTTATATTAAATTTCTGATTGATGTTCCTTAAAGTGATAATTCGTTATGATATTTCAATTACTTTGTCGCTTAGGTAATCAAAATAGTTTGACACTAAAATATCCTTGAATTCATGAGGAAAACATGAAAGAAGTATGATCTTCAAAAAAAATAAAGAATCCATACAGTTTCTGGTCTACTTGAATTCATCTCAAAATTATTCATTGTTTTGTCACTTACAAATACAGTAAAGAATAGAATATGAGGATGTTCTTGCCTAGCAGGAATAAGCGTATTTTCAGGAAGTATGTACATTAGGCTCATAAGATACTCAAATTATTGAAATATTATTTGAAGGCTTCCTATTCATTTTGTCTGTATGTAATTAGTTTACATTAGTGATTATTGTAACATGAAGTAGACTTTATTAATCAACTGCTAATCGTTACGAAACCCATAAACTTACATTATAGTATTCTTTATTAATATATTCGAGGCCTTGATTGATCGATCTCTACTGTAATATTTCTCAGTATGTAATTGAAGACTATTTCAGTGCAATCAAATTAATACTTCTATATTACATGAAAGATTTGTAACTTGTTGTCCTTAAAATCAACAACAGGAAATTACAACCCCTGACTAATATCATTATGCATTCGAATAAATTAATGGCTAGCCGGACTCAATATTGTCAGTGTGTAACGCATTAGAGCTTCAATTGAAAAGACTAGATCAAAGAATGGAATTCAATACTAAAATACAGTTGCATTCAGATAATGACACTGAAATAAGGTGCGACGTGAATTATATATTCTACTGATAACAACATACCAAATATATTAAAGAGGCTTGATACTTATTTTCTTTTTTTCAGCTTACAACGCGGATTAATGAAAATATAGTTTCCATCAGTAAAAAGACGAAATCACATTTATTTAGACATATACACACAAAGCGCACTTTGAACACTTTAATCTAGTTTTATTAATGATGATATACTTATGAATGTCAGATAATAAATATAGAAAGCTTATGAAAACTAAACATACAAATCAGATGGAAAGTGAAAGAATAGAAGAATAAACAAGCCAAATGTAGTAATACGGCCATTAGTTCGTTAGAACAATAGCTTCATTTTACGCTCCAAACCCAATTTTATCGACTTCCCATTAGTAATAGTTTATTAAGACTTTATTTCATACTACAGATACGGGATGTATATTAAATGGTATTTAAATAAGCCACTTCTGTGTACTTCGATTATCCGGCATATTTCTAGGCAATTTAAATATGCCGCCACGATTATATCTAACTTCTAGTTCAAGGTGAACTTCAATTATATGTAAATTACTTGGCAAAATGTCAATTATTCAAAGCTTTCATTGCACAATCAGAAACATTTATCCTACTTTTACAGTTGTTTTTTTTTTCTAATGATAACTACGTAGATATGTATGAAAATATTACAGCTTATCATGTCAATACAAGCCACTTATGCAACATCCAAAGTAGTTTTAAATGATATAATTATTTCCTCTCTACACTTGTGGAACTTACTGTCAATAGTGAAGAGATTCAAACAACTCACTGACTTAAAACATTACTCTCTTTTTTAGACTGCATAGATTCAATAACATATTTTGATAGAATTGTATGCTGTGCAATGTGTACAATTTTGACGTTTTAAAACATTGGCTTCATTTGGATGTTTATGTCTTATGTGTATCATTACTGTGAATTTTACATGATGGTTTTTAACACTAGAACTAAGTAGAATGTAGATGTGATCATTTTATATCAGAATAATAGAATGTAAAATTAGATTCAACAGATTATGAAACTTTGTAACTTGAAACGTTATCAGATACGACTCAGAATAGATACTGGTGGCTATTCTACTTAATTTTCAATATAATTTTTTTAAGTAGTAAGATGTATCTTGAAATTGGAACACATCTTCTTTAAGTTTGTTCATATTTAAGCTGTACTCTTCAGCAAGTTCTATTTTTACTATTTGATCTTTTCCTAATTACTTCCACACAGTTTTATTTATTCCGTATTTTAATGCCTTTTAATTTCACATTATTTCTGATTATCAAATTACTCAGAATAACTTACTTTAATTAGAAAATTCCAGTTATGGAAATTTAAACTACTGAATGCCAATTTAATTGTTTGAGGAATAAATGCTTAAAAGGAGACCTGTAAAGTCATAGTTCCCATCCGCGGCTGCGTTGAAGATCAGCACTAACAAAAAGTTCGATACAAAGATGAAATAACTGTCTAATGCTTATTGTTTTTTAAAGGTTGCCTGACTGTGGCGCCAAATTACAAAATTCAGCCATTCTTATAACCTCCACTCTATACTAAAATCGAATCATATGGTATTTCATTAGAATTTATTAGCTTATTTCATTTATGCAAAGTCACTAAAAATTAATACTGAACTATGATCACAATTAAGAACATAATGAAAATTGTTATTGAATTAGCTCCTGAAATTACGAACTTGTCTGAATTGGACAACCGTTGAAAACCATGAGGCTCTGAATATCTATTTCATCCTAGTATAGGGTTCCTCAGCGATGCGTATCCACGATCCTAAAAGGGGATCATGCCCAGAACCTTCATATTTCGTAAATACCACCTAACGGTCAAACTAATGAATCGGTATCGCGAATCAACTGATGTTAGGAATATAAACCTTTGGATCTTGACCAGCTTAGTGGTCAAATGGGCTAAATTACTTAATTAGGTTGTGGTTGAGGATTGCTGATGATTTTCAACGGTTGTCTAGTCTACTTCAATTTATGATATCAAATTCAAATGTATGCTATGACATGTATTCATCATCATGTGATTAATGAATTAACAGGGTTGATTATAATTTCGAATTATATTGATGAATGAAGAATATTTCATTCTGATTCAGTACTCATCTTCATGAATCCAAATTAATAATTTACAAGAATAACTGAATTTCAAGCAACCACATAGTTTACAAATGTTGAAACGATCAGTATGTAATAGTGATGTGAATTAAGTTGTGGGTCATACAAAATTGTAGGGTCAGTTATTGCAATAAATGTACGTAATAGTAATTATACAATCAATAGTTGAACTTAATGTTCGATACATCACTTGCAACATGGAGTGAAATAAATGAAAATATAATCGAGAAGGAATGGTTTAAAATATAGTGAGGAGTGAGGTTTGTTACGTAAATTACTGAGATAACTTATAACTTATAGAGGATAAAACCAGCCGACATAGTTAATAAGGTTAAATAGCCAGTGAAGTGACCTAAAGTTCAAGCATTTCGGACTAGCTTTTCGGAAATACTTGATCCATTCAGACTAACTAATCTAAAATGTTCTTATACTCGTCACTATATCACATTTTGTCAAATTAGGTCATTAATAGAGTAGATATTATAAAGACGTGGCTTTAAAAGAGTACTTAATTCGTTAAATGAACAAACAAAGAATTTAGTCTAGGTAATTTATCATTCAATCTGAACGTTAGTGTCACATTGTTTATAAAGCATACAACATAGTATTTGCTAATTATTTGATGTTTCATTGAATAACACTGCTTAACCTGTGAACTAATATTTCATTGGACATGTCATCTTTAAATTACAGACTAATAAAGAGAGAAGCTACCTATTTACAATTTAAATCTGATTTATTTTATGAACTTTCCTGGGTGCATATTTTTTCAAAGCGACTATTTTCATTTATCTTCATTATCTACAGAACTTATTGGTCAGATGCATCAGAAATTATAGAAATAACATTTCACAACCGAAATTTTTTTAAAGAGCTTTCATACATGAGAACAAATAAATCCAGGAATAGTGTCTTTTCCATTATATGCTAACCACAATTCAAACACACCAGCAATCCACTTAAGATGTATATATATATGGCAGTGAATATTAATTAAAATCCAGTTTTGGATATCAACGATTGGATAATATAAACCGTTAAAAATACATAAACTCACTGAACAAGTTGTATGGCTATATAGGCTCTATAGCTTGATGGATAAGGCGTTAGCGTTTGAAGAGATGAGTAATCAGTTGAAGTTTCTTTGTGACTAACAATACTAGAATGTAAATATATCTGGCTGATAAGTACCAAATGCAAAGAGACATGTATACTGGATGCCCCTAATAACCACGTTCCTAGAAATTTCATAGTTATCAATAGCTAGAATACAGTATAGGAATGAGCGAATGGAAAACCTTGAAAGGCCAGGGCTCGGCTTAAGAATGAACCAATCATCGTTTCGATTCATTAACCTTTAAGTCAATGAGAATACTGCATTTTCGACTGAAGAGTTTGTAAGAAAAATAGTAATTATATTACAGAAGATATAAATATTTTACATAGTAATTAAATGAATCATAGTTTTGAAGTGGCGTTACCGCTGTTAAGCCAAAGTAACGGCATTAAAGATATTTAACTGTATGACTGTAAATGTATTAGTTCATTTTTCACCAGGATTAAAGTACTGTAACAAACAAATTAGAAAGTAAATCGCGACTTCGATATCATAGCGCCTAGTTTAGTTAATCATATTGACGACTAATCATCTGTTAGCTAATTTTGACCAAACATTCATTGTCAGCTATTCGAAGGAGAAAGGTTTAATCCAAAGAATGTGTATATGCGACTATAGTGAATCTATACAGAGAGATAAATGTTCGTAGAAACATAGTAAAGTTATATATAACTCGGTGTTAGGGGTGTTGACAAAAGAAATCCATTCGTTCAAGTTCATTCTTTACACGTAAAATAATTACACTTCAACAAATTTCAGTGCTGGTAATGCAGTGGTTAGTGGAAACACCTATAACTGCAGCATCATCAATTGCTAGTGCAGTGAATTGACACATATACAATGGTGTCAATAGTGCATTGATGTCTGCTCAGAAATACAAATGAGAACACCAATGTCTGTTGGTGGTGATAGTAAAATTTTCAAGATTAATGAAATGGTTATAAAAAAGTTCAAATAGAATCAAGGATGTAGCATTCATGCAGTATGGGTGAGTAGTTTTTACGTTGCAACGTACAATAAATTTTCTCTATTTGGGATAATTGTCTTAGGAAAGAACATTTTGAAAGGACCCCTAATTTCAAGTAATCGACCTGAATCTTTATTACTAAGAAATAAATCTAGTAGGACACAACAACTTCGAATGATGATATGAAGTCTTACAAGTACCCAACAAGGCTTGGGTGCAGTCATATTGCCGTTTACATCCGGGACTTTGGGGATCTCACTACAAGAGTTCACACAAACAGTGTAGAGAAAAAATGGTCTAAGTTGAGAAAATATCTTCATAGATATAAACGGACTGGTGGGAAAATACTTCGTAGCTATATAGTTGAGTACTTATACTGAAGTTACTTTGATTTTTAATGTTTGCAACCTTTTGATAACCTTGAGACATTCAAAATTATTGTATACATTTTAATTATGTTTCATTTTTGTAGTTTGTTAAACGAAAATGTCATTATTTTCTAAACTGAATTCTGATTAGCTGATTCGGGTTTAGCTTTGTCAAAGTCATACTAAGAATCGCTCACCTTCGTGTAGATTCCTTTATTCCTGCCTATCTTTAAAGATTTTGCAGTGAAGACTTATTAAAAGGTGGCTTTTTTACAAAAATGTTTACTGACAGACGAACATTTATCTATAGATGGATGCACACTACAATAATTCCAACCACAAACCATATATATATGTACTTCTCACTATAAGTCTCATCTTACTCAAGGTTTCTACGAGGATGTTGTGATCTAATGAGATATTTGATTAATGATACAAAAACCTATTACTAAAATAACTATGCATCAATTCATAAATACTAATTTCTATGTTAATAGGATTATGACCCTAATGGACACTTGAAATTTTAACTTTACAACAAATCTATAACCTTACTTACTAATTCCATAATTTCTTTACGTTTTGCCAAGTCTTACAGTACTACTGAACATAAGTTCATGAATAAAATTTGGACTTAAGACTGGAAGCAGCACTTATTGTATGGATACATAATGGTAACAAGACTTAAAAAGTTTAGTTAAAACTAGAATTTAGAACTAAATCCCAGTTCATCAGTGCTCTAAGTCCGGACAAAATGTAATGCTAGGCTGACGGAAGTGTATGAAAATAGTTAGTAAAACGCTACAGCATGAAAAACTTTTAATAACCTTTTTCAAATCCTGCATTATTCATGCATTTTTACCCAAAGTCTTATATTCTGTTTTTCACAATTCTGCATGATTTAACACCAACCTTTGGTTCATTAGATAAGTTTCGATTTCAGTTTAATTATGATAGAAGGCGAAATTACTTGTTTTAGTCTTGGTGGCAAGGATGTCTCAGCTGATTCAACTCCTTTTTAAATTTGTCAATAGATAAGACAGCAACTACGTATTGAGATAGAAAGCTCTACTCGTTGGTTATTCTTGCTATAAAGCCTATTTCTTGACGTGGAACTTGACATAAATCATACTCCTAACACTAAATCTTAATTTCAACTAAAATTCGTAATATTTAGCCTAAACACTAATTCTAGATACGATGAACTGTCCATGGTTTTCACTCTTAGTTGAAATTCGTAACAACCTTAACGGTAGTAGAGCGTTTCTTACTGGCTAATTGGGAAATTCCATGAGGTCATTTAAATACCTCATGTACTCGTTCCTATACCATACTCTGTCTGTTATCATTTAATTTACATTTAATATGAAGTTTACTAACTGAAGAGAACAACACAGAACTTCAGTAGTATAAATGTACTTCATTTATGAAATTATCCCAATCTCAATCAGGTATATAGTAAAAATCATGCAGTTAAATTAAAGAAGAGAAGAATGAATGATTCATTGACCTTGAAATGTTAACACCTAAATAGTTAATTAAATTTGTTTTAATTACTACTTTGTTGATAATGGAAAATTATAACACCGGATTACAGTTATCGTAATCACATCATCAAGTTACGTCAATTTATAATGAATTCAATGGTACCCTGCCTATATCAATCTGTGAAATATTCAGTCAACTAAATTACCAATATCCACAAAAAGTAACCATCTCAATTCAGTTAAAATGAATTACTTTAGAAATGTTTGTTTTCTGCTGAACTGTTAATAAAATAACTATTGAGGCTTATTAGTAGTAGATATCCTCTGTTTACGTTAGTAACCCTCACTAGTATACTCTAAATTGTCGGTGGTAATATGTTCTTTGAGCTAGGTGGCTTGAAAATCTATCATCATCATTTTAGGCAAAAAAAAAGTAAAGTATACCTCATATAGGCGATATTGTTGATGTTTTTCAGAAAGATCAATGGGAACTTCAAAATTAAGCCACCTAGTTCAGAGAGCACAACTCCGCTGAAAATTTCCATTAATACTGAAATCTCTGCCATTTTACATTTAATCCTATGTTAATAATCTCTACAAACACGTGTATATCTTTGATTTTCGGTTCAGATGAGATTATTATGACTTCTTCATTTATATATTTGATTTTCGAATCATGTTTATGCTATCACATATAGTCGACCGCAAATGTATAGTTTAAAGATATATTGATTTCAACAGTTCTTGACTTCCTTCACTTGAGTTGATTGATTTATCTGATTGCCTTTTCTTTGACAAGCGGTTAGATTTGTGTAGTTTAACAATCTACTTGCTGTAATACAGATTAAATTGTACAAGATCTATGAAATAATTAGTTGGTTGTATTGTATAGAACTAGTACTGCTGAGATACTTTGTATGTTTCCCATCTGTTAGTCAAAAACTTTTGTGTTCATGAGCACTATTCATGAAAAACATATAGTATCAGGGTAGTTTTAAGTCACGATATTCAATGCTCTCAATGTGCAACATCGACCACTTTCAGCCAATATTTTGTTCAGATATTATGTGACTTTTGTACACTAAGGTGTATTTTTAACTACAGATTTTATTTCAAGCTTTAACTTTTACTAAATCTTTGTTTTTCATCTGACTATCCGGATGGTATATTCATTCCAGATGACTGAAAACAATTTCAACTGCATGAAATGAATTTTCAATTAATGTCACATTACCAATATGCAACTGAATGAGTGGCAAGATGAATAATAGTACTTGTTGTAACATGCTGAACACTAAGGAAGTTGTGGAAAACATCAGCTATAATTTCAATGAGTTCAAAATATTTTTTATAACGGTGGTATTTAGTGAATAGTTAAATTTGAAGATAATTTTCATAATCGTGTGATGACATCAACTGGAGAAAAACTGAAACAGTCGAACAGCCCTAGAGATTTGATATGAGCTGGTTTACACCTCCTGAGAGTTGTCTGTTGGGGTTGGCGATACGAAGCACTGAACTTCCGACTAAGAGATCATGTTCAGTGAGAATTCTAAAAGTTTGAGTAATCGATCTAGTACTATGTAATTGTTTGACATTAAACAGTGACATTAGTTTTCCGAGTTATTATGCTTAAATAATCCATAATGTGATAATATTATAATAAGATGATTGAATTATAGTTTAGTGTTACAAAATAGTTTGTTTTCACCGGTACTAGGATAAAGAGACCAAATGTACGATTGACAGAAGTAGACGAATTTATCTGCAAAGTGTTTCAGTATTAACTAAATTCAGTTGTATTTAGTACTCTCAATCACTTTTTTATTCATTTACTGAGTGAGTGCTAAATATTGAAGTGTAATTTTCATCAACGTTTTCATATGCACTATGTAGAGGCACCGACAGCAGTCTAACATTAACATGTCAGTGTAGCATAGTCCAATAGCCAAATGAAGAACACAAATGTAGTCCGCAAATTTCTTTCCTGTTCCAGATGTAGTCCACCAATTTCTTAGCTTCTGAGTGTAGTCAGCGCATTATGTTTATGATACAGGTGTAGTTCACTAGTTATTTTTGACGATTCCCAGTGCAGTCCGAGATTTATCCTTACAATAATAATCTAATACATGACGTTCATGCACTAAATCCAAAAAATATTACAGGAAGTGTTTTATATGGCACAGCAGACACTGAAAATATAAATAATTTCAGCTACAATATACAAGTATTATATTTAAACTTAGTTTCATATTATATTTAACGGTTTGTATCTTTCACGTTGTTTATGTTAAGATCTGTTATTAATCAGTCCCCCATGCCAATTATGTATCCTGACTAAATTACCTCAATGAAAAGTTGACACAAGATTTATTAAGGTTGGATTGTAACTGGCGAGCGGAACTCAGGATGTCCATCTTTCCTATCTGTTACTCTTCACATTTAAACATTAATGTTCATATAGTGATTCAAACACAGTCTATTCACTTCAAATGTTATCACAGTTTGAGTTCTTCATATTTATCAAGAAGACTACAATAAATCTAACATGGTTTATTTCTCGATTTAAGCATAACTTCCCTTACTATCATACTTCAGACAAGACGGAACATGTTTTTCAATTTTTCTACTTAAGTCATTATCACTCATCTTTAGTATTGGTTCTGATTATCTTTCTTATGTTGAAACATACAAAATTTAATCAGGATACATAAAAAAAAGCCATATAATAATAAAATCTCATATGAAACCAGTAATAATTTGATTCAGATTTATTATTAGTACGACTGTATACAGTATAACACAAACAATTTGTTTGTGGGAGAAAAGTAAAGCAAACACAACGCCTTAATCCTGAATATGATTCATTTATGCCTAAAATTGGACAATTTGCCTACATTCATATTCAACAGATTCTAGTTATCAAGTTAATTACACCTTAGTAAATTATGATTAATAGTGATAGATGTCTATTATCAGATATCTAAAGTTTATTGATTTTTTTGGCATTCTCTAGACAAGTTAACAATAATCTAAGTCTAGGTTACTGTTAGCATATTTACATTTCTCCTGAAATTTCATGAACTGATCAACTGACTTTTCAATAATTTGCCTACACATATTAATGGATATTCATGTTAAAATTATTTGGGCTAGTTATTTTTGTTATTGTAATTGGTGTTGTTATTCCATCGCAATAAAACTTTTTATTTGATTGGCTATGAGTCAGTCGAAAACTATTGGCCAATAATCTGAAGGTCAATTAGAGAATTACACCAGTTTCAGTTAACTTAGATAATATACGTCCTAATTATTGTACTACACTGAATTGTATTGGATTGTATTGCACTCCTAGGGTTGATGTGTGTAAGTCAATATAGACTTTTTTTTAATACAAACATATTTTGCATGAAATACTTTCATTTCATGTTAATAATTAACTGTAACATTAAGAGTACTTATTACATTAGTAACAGAATACCTTTTAATCTTGAAAAAACATATACCAGTAGATATTCATGTACTTTTCTCTCTAGTAAGTTTTATATGACATTCTTTTTGCTCTAATGGATAAATGATAGTAATCTGTTGAAATAACTTCATCAATCATATACACAGCAATAAAGTATTCAGTAAGTAATTTAACGAAAATTTTATTATCTTAAGTCCAATCTATCAAACAGTTGGTCTATTAATGCTCATCAATTTAGTTTCATTAAAATGTCATCCACTTTTACTTAATATAATATAGTGTATTCTATTTATATAATTAGGACTTACAGTCATCTCATCACTCATTTATTGGTTAACTATTGTATTTTAGAATGCAGTCTTTATCATATGTTTGTTTCTAAGAGTGTGAAGTTATCTTTAATTGCCCACTAGAAACACATCTTGTTTATGGTTGAGTTGAGGTGGCTTCGTAGAAATCGGTATTTAACTTTGTTTATTTTACTCGACGCACATTAACTCACTTGTGTACCGGTGTAAATTTGAGTGGACACGACAGATGGTTCGTCCTAGTAAGGATCTCCTAAGCAATGTACACTTTCGATTTTGCTAAGGAATTTGAACCCATGATTTTCATTTTTCACACAGAACGCTTAAAGAATCATCATCACTAAGTCGACAGGTGTCCAGTGGTAGAATTCAGACTTCCATCAATTTGTTATACAGAGCTGCAATTCAATCACTGCATTAATGATAACTATCTCACTGATGACAAGTGTGAACTTCACCAGTCACGACTTTTCACAAAAATCTTCAGGAACATTTCGAAGTTAGTGATTAGTGACCTCATTAATATAGTTGGGTTGAGGTGGTTTCGCTCTATTTCAAAAATCCACTAAAGTTTGAATTCCAGGATTGGACACCGGCCCAGTGGTACAGATGATTAAGTAATCGCTAAGAGTTCCAAAGGTCCTGCGTCGATCATGTGGCAGGATGAAAGCAGCGTACTGTTGAGGAGTTCCAAACTAGGTCGAAACATCAGATCACATTTCCTGTGGTTTCTAATGGAACCCAACACACATCGATCTGTGACTAATGCGATCAACATCCAGTGTATGTTAAAAATGGCAAACATTAAATGGAAGTTAGGGCATTTCATTAAATCTTAAGTGGTAATTGCACTCTAATATGTTACATTCACTAAATGAGCTACATAATGTCGGGTGCTCTAAGTTTAACGGTAGACATTATTTGAAATGTAGGTTATGTAATCATAATCACGTATGGGACTGTATTTGAAACTTACAAATAGTAACAGAAGCTGTGTTCTCGTTAGTTATATTAGACATTGAAAATGGTGACCATTTTATATTTCAATAGTAAATAGTTAACCATATTAAAATGAAATTGACAGTAATTTCCAATAATGTCGTTTTTTTTTAATGGTGCCGAGATGCAAATCATTCTGAAAATTTCACTGCAACAGGAAATTTATGACATCAAGAACAGATACATCATATTTTTCATTATGCGTTCACAATCTCGAGGAGCGTCTGCCTATTCTCGGTTTCGCATAAGACATCGGTATTGATCATCAACTAAGGCAAAAAATCTCTTATTGAGCACCTTTGACAATCTAACATCGATTATAAATGAAACGAATGACCTCTTCCACGATCTTTGAGTTTTGAATAAAATGTAGTAAATATGTATTGAATTGTGTTGGTTTTATGGAGACTGGTATTAAGTTTATTTGTTTGCATTCGTCATAGACTGCTGTTAGTTGGGTACCACTGAAAACCAGAAAGGGACTGAGTAACCGTTTCGTCCTAGTATAGGACTTTTCAGTAGTATGCTCCTTCGACTCAGGTAATCAAGACTATGACCTTCAGGTCGGTGAACGCCAAACCCTTTACACCACTAAGCTAGTGTTCGATGACAAAATTTCCACTGTCGAAGAATCCTATACTAGAATTAAACAACTGACCAGTGCTCCGTAGTTTTCAGTGATACCCAACAAACATCAATCTATGACGAATGCAAACAGTTAATTCTATACAAATTGTTGATTAGATATTTTGACGCAAGGCATAGAATGATGTTTATTTAAAAAAAAAACAACACTTGTTTATCATTAATCAAAATGTTACCGTTTGTTTACATTCAAATATACAGTCTAGTAAAATAAACGATCATTCATTTTGACTATCATTTCATATAAATGGACTTCATATGGTCATGTTTAAATTAATTTACCAGTTATTTAAACAAATCATAAAGTGTAATTTGAAAACTTTTTATAGTCAGTAAGGATAAAGAGTCAACATGTTTCGTATGTGAATAACTTTTGTTGTGCATTAATGTCATCCAGAATATTAGTGAACACCAGAGAGGTTAGACGTATTGTACTTGGGAGAAATGGTAAGTTGGTGTACATTATTTTGAATTCTCATCAAAAAAGGTAGTTGAGACACATATTACATATAGTCAAACACAGGCTTCTTCGAAGAACAGTGTTACTTGACTTAGGAGTAGTGTCAATTCACATAGTCAGTGACTGCTTCTCTGAGTCATTTAGATTAGTACAAACTGCCTAATTGAAGTATATGTAATTGTCGTCACATATTTCGGAATCAGTTTAAGTGGTGCAGATGCACTCACTTTTATCCTGTTATGTAAATCAAATCATTTTTTTCCAAAACCTCTGTGTCAATTTTACTACCTCTTAAAATATTGCAATTCCGGTATTCATTTCGATAATTTGATTTTGTTTTGTCGATATAGCGTGAAGTGATATACGCGCCAGAGTCTACATTGCTAATAACTGACAATCATTCACGAGATCGAACCTAGAACTTTCTCGCGCTAAGTTTAACTGGTTTATACTATGGAGTAAGAATCCATTTGGCTCATATTTTAAACTTCAGTAATTGGCACTTAAAATTACCTAGCCTTGAGTATTTTACTAGTTCTTGTGATAAACCACTCTCTCTTAGAAAATCTTTTCTTCTTTACACGTTTTATCTTTTGCTTCTGTCAGTTATAACTTAGAAGTTACATATTGGATTTAAAAACGTCATGTTTTGCATAAGTTTAACTTATTTAATGTGCTTATGTTTAAACTTATGAACAGTACTGTTACGGTATTCTTACATTAATGAGGTGGTAAATAAAAATAATATACGTTTACCCTGGTATGACACTATCTCTTCATCTGATTGTAACTTAGTTACATTGTTAAGCATGAAATTTATTGTATACATATAATTGACTGAGAATGCAATGAATGTAAAGTGTAGTTTACGGAAATACTCTAAATGGTCAGTAGTGTATTGGTTGTAGTAATCAGCTGATAATATTTACTAATTAACTGGCTATTATTTTTAGTAAAACACTTTTGATATTAAACATGTCACAGGTAGTTTTATATTAAACTGATTATTTTTTTTAAGGTCAATATCATATTTTACTGATTTTATAAATAAATTTTAATTTGATCATATTTATTTATTACAAAAGAGGTTTTTGGGTAATATTCAGTGATATGGAATTAAGTAAGGATATGAGATTTAGCTAAATGAAGTCTTGGATTCAGATGATCATAAAGACGTGTAATGTTCTCTCAAATCATCGTAACTAATTGATATTTTAGTAAATATACACATAGTACTTAGGTAAGTTGTTTCCTGTGAAAAATTTTATGCCACAAGACTCTACATGAACTCATATCTAGGAATGTGTCCATAAGAGTATGACACTTCGTAGGAATTCTGTTTTAAACTTTAGTATTTTAGTCATAATATACATAGATCATTCACTTTTTTAATTAGATAACTATTTGAGTTATGTTTGCAATGTGGTTAGTGATTTGACTTGAGAACACATCACTCCGTGGTTATATGGAAGTATGTAATCACCCAGATATTACTTAATTATCTTTTGATAGATAGAGTACAATCAAGAGTCAAATGTGAAATTTTACAACAACATAAATAAGTGAATCAATGCAACATTCAAAACAGATAAGGAGTCAGTCAATCCTTTATCGATAGATGAACAAACAAAACGTTTGTGTCAAATACACATAAAATAAGACATGTACAAACTCAGGTTGTCATAACAACATTAGAAACTCAGAAATCCATTTTAAATATTTCTTTATTTTGTCTACACTGACGTTTGCTATTTGCAAGTCTATTTAATATGTTGATTGATCCTTTACAATGAAATTATGAATTAGCAATAATGATCATATCAGTACTATATGTAACTGAATAGAGTTATTACCAATCATACCAGATGTCAGAAAGAAAACACTTTTAATCATAAATTGACTGAAGTTAGAAATATCAATCGTTGGATGTCAGCTGGTCACGTGGTCTAACGGTTTGGCACTCCCCACATTACTCTATGGTTCTACGTTCGATCCCTTGATGCTGACGTGGATTCTCATTACTGAAAAGTCATGTTCTAGGACGAAACAAATGTCCAATGTTTCAAGATTTTCAGTGGTTATTTAATTCAAATCTACTTGTGATACCCAATTTAAAAATGATTTTTTCGTATTTGTATATTCTCATTCATAGTATTATCTGGTACTTTTTGTATCACCATTTGAGCTTATTGAAAATTATTATCAATTATGTATCATCAACTTTGTTGATCTTTGTGCAGTCTAATACTAACTGAAATAAATCTAACTACTTATTACCTAGATTATTTATTTCATTTAAAACTGATATCATCAGATTACGATAGGGCAAGTTATTCAGTTATAGCTGAATAGTTTATATTGTAACATTTGTATCAAAAAAATGAACGTGAAAAATAGTGTAAACAGTTAATTTGATAAATTTAAAGAGAAGACCAAAAAGAGTGGAACATTTTAAAAATGTCATAAGTATACTGATAAGAGGCCGAGGTTATCCGTAAAGTTTTCATTACTAACCAAACTTGACGTAAACAACATTTTAAGTCATTTTGTAGTTCATTATGAGAATGAGTGCTTTTTATTAAAACTTGATTTTTATTGAAGTTATTGTTTCAAGTATTTTATGTGTTATCCTAAACTAATCATAATGAACACATCGGTATAGCACAGCCCTATATGGAGGATAAAATCATAGCGAAAGAGTGCAAATTGGTTGATCTCTGTGCAATAGCCAACTCGATGTTTGTCAAGTCCTTTATAATACTGATCGAATTCTATCAGTCGGATTGTAATGTGGTCATTAGTCTAAGTGACTTGACGTCGCCTGTACTATACAGAGATAGAAAGTGATCTAGAGGGGGGGGGGTAGTTGGTAGGAAACGCTGGACCTGGATATCGGACTGTTTGGCACTTATCAGCATGGCGTACTTGGAATCAAACCCACAGGTGAGCATAGATTGCTTCAATGGTTACAAGTACACCTTACTGACAAATGCCAAACAGTATGAGACTTAGGTAAGAGTTTCCCACTAAATACCCCTTCTACCACCTAGTGAAAGAGTATGAAGTAAAAATTTTTAATCAATAGTCGCATTTACCCTCCATTTCAAGTTCACTGTGAAATGAATATAGCGAAAGTAAAGCTTTGATAAGTAAGATATTGACATAAATTATTTTCAAATGTTTATGCCTCTGGTTTTCGTAAGTCTGCTTGTCTAGATGAATTATACATTAACTGAAGCATAATAATCTGATGTAATTTGTTGTAACTAAGAGACAAGATAATTTATTTTATTAATAATTTTAAATGTTGATTATAATCCACACTTTCTAGGATTTGTGTAGTAATTTAAATGACCTATAGTATAAGAATATGTTTTCTGTAGGATCATTGACTTAGCTAAAACTCTTATATTGACAATAAGTGACAAGATAGTCTTGAACTAGAAAAAAAATATGTCAAAAACACTAAACTATGATTTAAGTATATCTCTGTGTTTTCGGTAATCATTAATGATATGTTATTCATTCTAAATTGTAAAAACACTGTTTATATTTCAGTAGTATGTTAGTCGAAACTGAAACAAGTGACCTTGTTTATTGTCCTTAACAGAATGCACTTAATTTGTGTTGTTTTTGTTATTGTCGTACATTAATGTCATCACATTTTAAAACTATCATGATATTATGGTAAACAACATATAAGTACGCAATATAATCTGCAATTGAATGACATACTACTTATATGTCCAATTATATGGATATTTATTCATATTATTATCTGAACACATTCCAAAATGTTTGAATAAAATTAATCTTGAAATAAAACGTTAATTTATTGAGAATTACCTTCTAATATTATAGCGTAACGCATAAAATACACAGACAATTTACTGAAATTGCCGGGTACAATATATCTATTAAACACTGAGAAAGTTACAATTATCCTCAGGCTATGACAGCTAATTATATATGGTTTTGCATAATGTATGGAAACAGTGATATAGACAGAAATTATGAATTATTTATCTGAAAGAGATATGCTATCGAAAATTAGTGATGAGCGAAAGGATCTCTTTGATTCCTGTCGACTTAAAGTTATATTCTCTAGTCTTCAGACACCAATACTTCTGACATCGTAAACTAAAATTATTTACTAATAAACAGAAAATTTTTAGAATAATTTACTGGCTTCACTTTTTATGATGTCTCTCCTAGTTTAATGAAACAAATACAACATCATCATTAACGACAACAATAACGTAGAACCGGGCAAATACGCCCATAGATTCAAGTTGCCATACCACATTAACACTACGAGATAACGGAGGTAACATAATAACATAATACAAGAGGGGAGAGTGAAGTAAAGGTGTGCAGAAACTAATAGTAGGATTCAAGATTTAGATGAAGTTAAAGAGTGAACCTAATACATTGTGGCTGTGAATCGGCTTGACATGCATTCACTTACAAAAGTAGTCCTATAATTTGTATTTACAAGCTTGAAAGCCTGTATTTTATTACTGTTCGTCAGATAATGCACTGATATATAAGTAAGCATGAACATCAAAGGATTTTCTTATACAACGAATTTCTTAACAGAAAATTATTCATTGAGGTCATTTACACGAAAATCCCAAAGTTGGTTTCGACACAAATTAACACTAGTTAGAATGCCCATAATAGGTATATGAATATGATTTTAATTTGATATTATCAATTGGTCTGAATTAGAAAATCAGTGGTCACTAGGAAGCACTGGACAGTTGTTTCATCGTAACGTGGGACTCTTCAGGAATTAAACCCAGGACCTCCTGACTCTGCGGTTAACGCCTTAATTCTTGACCACTGAGCCAGCTGCTAACGGTTGATATTTCTAACTCAGTCGTGAGCAGCAGAGTTCAACCATGTCGGATGTGAAGCAGTTACCTACAGATGGCAATAGGTGAGGTCACGCAAATACATAGCAAATCGACTCAGTTAAAAATGTTAATCGTTAGAATACAGGCCCACTCAATTGTTTAATAATAAAGCGTTCACTATGAAAAGAGGAAGGCCCTTAGTTTGATTCCTAGTGGATTGATGGATCTGCACTACTGAAGAGTCCCACACTAGGACAAAACAGTTATCCAATGCCTCCTGTCGGTCAATGATTGTCTAATTCAGACCAATTCGTGATATCAAACTAACACTCAACAATCTTCACAACACCCAATTAGAAGATTATTACGATTGGAAAGAACAAGTTTACTAAAATAGAACTAGTTTTTTTTCTGAAAACTAAAATCAATTGTTCAATTGATATCACTTCAGGGAAAAATAGGTATTTTCTAGCGATTTATTCTTATAAACACATCATTTCTGTATAACAATAATTAGTAATAGGTTTCTTCATACTGGGCAATAAATTTAATATTTAATAATCTCCCGGGATAATATTTTATTATCTAACAAAAACAGCATAAGATGAAACAACTACATGGAAAAAGTTGTTTTTCGTGAACTTTTCAAACTCTCTTCTTTTTAGTAAATCAAATTTATTTCATTCCTAGTAGGTTTTTTCTGATACTAAACTTATCTACTTAGAAATTTCATAGTGTACAGTTTAGTTATTTTTTATTTTCTTTAAATGGTAACACATTAATTCATTGTTGATTTATCATTAAATGAAAGTGGATTAGGAAGGAGAACATTTGTTACTCGTCACTGACAGAAATAGATTTAGTTTCTAACGTATGATTTGTTTATTGGTTAGTCGAATTTCCCAAATGTATACTTAGATAACATCTTAATCCATTGATTAAGCAACCCAGTATGGACAATAAGTCATGCGACGTAACAATGATGTACATTTTTCTCTCAATGTTAAATGTTTATTTACCAGGTAGGCGAGAGTTTTTATTCTATGTCCTATGTTAGTTGATATGTTTTAATAAACATATTTGGGAGGCTGCGATGAAATAATTCCTCACCTATCGTAAAACGACAGATTGGGTAATACTGAGGTTAGGTTTATACCGCTTGACAAAGCGATGAATCAGTTGATAAAACTATGGATCATTATGGACGGAGACGGTTTAATTATGCCATATGCCTGCCTAACTACTCTCTATCACAATGTGTAATGTTCGTTACTAAAGGGGGTAGATTAAGAGCTATGTTAGTAAATAAAGACTACTTGTTGTGGTTTTTCCAATAACTGCTACCATTTGGTGGAGACATTAAATGACATAGCTAAGAAGTTTCTATTCTCTCTCCGAGGTTTTAGTATTCTCGAATCATATTCTCAGTATTTAGGTTTTTGTATTATCACTGCTACTACTTTATTTACTTCCTTCATTAATCATCGTTGTGGTAGTAAATCAACTAGGACTAATGATCCAAGTTGATTATGACTGACTGGTACTTTAATTATCGAGTCACTTAAAGTAGCAATCACATTAAACTACATTACTTTGTAGTTTTTACCTGACCACCTGTTAATGGGGTGCGCATACGAATTCCCAGAATTCATTTTATGCTATTCAGACACTTGGTTGAGTCCTACGAAAAGTTATTCGAATATTAACAGTGATATCTATAGTGTCCAACTATAGTATCGAGAATCTTAAAATGTATGGACTTTATTATGCATGATACTATGTTCAATGAATGGCCATCATCACTATGAAAATCAGATTGAGGTTACCATGTCAATGCGATATATACTCACATTGTAAGACCTCTTATCTTTGCATCGTTAGAGCTATAGATTGCAGCTAATCAGTCACTCTTACTATATGCAAACCATAAGCGTATTACCTCAATACAACGTTAAGCCACATTCTATAAGTTGGAATGTATTTGACGAAATCCTCAGTAATTTAGTTTTTAATGATTCTGATTTGAATTACATTTCACTATGTAACAAACCATTTTAACTATGTGGGTGTCTTTTTAAGAACTCAAGTTATGCGTTTGTTTTTATGTTTCTACAGTCAAGATTTTATGCAAATAAAATGTACCTATAAAATAATTCACATAGTTTCTAAATATTGATCTTCCTCGAATAAAATAAGACAATTGTTTATATTAGATAAATACTCATTGTGTGTTTTTTCGAAAGAAAACAAATCAATTCTAATTTCATGTTTACACAATATTTCAATAATTAATGTTTACATGAAAGTTATGCATTGTTCATTGGTCTCTGGAACCATATGTAGTGAGCCCACTGTTTACTATCACAATACTTCAGGTAACTATTCATTGTTACGTATAGTCCATAAATATATCATTGGGTTGTGATCCCAGACATTATTGGTTTGTATAGACTTAGAAAAATTAAAGTTTAATAGTTTGTGTTTATCACAGATTGATGTTGGTTTGGTACCAGTAAAGACCAGGTAGGTCTGGATAGCTGTTTCGTCGTAGTACTGAGCTCCACAATAGTGTACAGCCTCTATCTCGCTATAAAATCGAACCTAGGCCTTTTGTGGTTAGTGAACGTTTAACTCTCTACACTACTAGACCGGTGTCCAATTGCATAATTCCAACTTCCATCAATCTGTGGTATAGTGCGTCGATCTGTAAAGGACACAAGCAACTAAATACATACATCCAAGAAACCAGTTAAATACAGAATCAAAGTTGAACAAGTAGGTTACAGGCTGTACCTATTGGATGGCTCACTTTAAAAAGCATTTGTTATCTGTTTAATATGAAATCTCAAGGATAAACTACTAAGAATATAACAATGAAATGGTTGATTGAAATAATAATTAATTCCAAATGTTAATACTTTTTCTCCATAATGTAGAACGAACTTCTCGTTAAAAGTACCGATTCTATCACTTACAAAATCCATCATCTTTTCTATTGAATGGATTAATATCAATGTCAATATTCCTTCCATTTAGCTTTCTTCTCTTAGAAAATGCATGCCTGTCTTGTTAAGACCTTAATACTGGGTAATCCGGGTTGATACTGAATTATTAACATTTACCGATTATAAATAAGTATTTAGTATGACATTTGATCGTGTTTTATTAGTCGAGTTTTGAATTCCTTTTTTAAGTTCACACAAAACAGGGTATCAGTTCACTTTATATTGTAGATACACCTTTCTAATAAATGGTAATAAACAAAATATCTCTAGGTTCCATACATTTGCTAGATGCTATCAACTATTCAACTAATAATCACTTTGCTAATAAAGATTGAGTTACTAGGATACATGCCGAAACTTCACTTCACATATTTTGGTTTAAATAGTTGAGTAGTATCATTATTTCTAATACTATCAAAGAACCAGATGCATGTGTCTATATTTGATATAGTGAGTTGTGTTTTTACTAATATACAATTATACAGAACCAGGCACATAAGTTATAGTAGCCATGTTCTAGCCAATATTATGTACCAACTTTTAGCAATGCAAGTATTTCACAAAATATAAGCTATTTATTCGTAAAACATAGTATAAATTCATTCTGAAGGTTAAACCCTGGGGTCAAGGTTTAAAGATTAAATATTGTTTCACATATCGGGTTTTGAATGTACATTACAAAGGTGTCCAGGACTGGGATGAAATAGTTGTTCAATGATTCTTGATTTTTAATGGTTGTTTAACGAAAATCACTTCATAATGTAAAACGTCAAATTCATTAAAATCCTAAAGCATGAATCTATACTCAGTACATAACACTCGATCTAAAGACTATAGGTTTAATACCGTTTACATTCAAAGAATTGATAAATGTGAATTGTTTCTGGTGTTTATCAGAAGTTTACACCAATGAAATTGTCTAAAATGACAATGAAAACTTCGTAATTAAACCAGTCAGCTAAGAGGACACAGTATAACCAAAGTTGATACAATGCTTGATAAAAAAAAGTATATCTTTATATCAAATACTTATTTTGAATGTATACATAATTTTGCTTCACATACACTTCACATGCAATAAACTATTAGTACCTTTCTCTCTCTCAAGTAAATAAAATTATTGAGAATTACAATGTGTCTATCTTGGTTACAATTGCAAATTTATTAGAGTCTGTGTGTTGCTCGCGTGTATATATATATATATATATATATATATATATATATATATATTCATTCATTTATTTGTTCTTTTAGGTATCCATGAATATGAATTAATAAGGTTGTGCAGTAAACTGTTTGTGCATCGGAACAACTAGATTTGTAATGCTGAACTTAGTCGTGTATGGACAATTAATTACATGCATTACACCACCTGTTTTACTTTAAAATGATAACATTTTATAAATTTTAATTCATTAATTTAAACTTTGAATAAGAACAAATAACAATGACAACAATATGGAGGATAGAAAAAGTAAAGGAATCTATTAGGGATATCTATTCTCGTAATGGTCACTATATTACAATTCTGATTTGCTTCATTCATACTTGTGCTAATATCAAATTATGAGTTGTGCACAGATTACTGTACAAGAATACATTCTAACAAAGCCGTATTCATCATCAATGAATAATATTTCTACAGATAATAGTTCATGTTCACGAATTGTTTTTCCTGATGTATTAGAAAATAGTGCAAGAGAAGAACAAACATCCGTGAAACCATTGCCGGAATCCAATGATGTATCCCAGTGTAAATGTATCCAATCCCCATGTGAATGCTATTTAATGAGCAAAATAGAAACTTCATCAGTGGATTATATATCCCCAACAGATTTAGATTCAAACTTTGGTGAATCACGAAACAGTAAGTTTTCGTTTTTAAACAAAATACACAAACAAATATTTTGATGTTAGTTTTTATTACAAATTGTAAATAATCATTATCATCCATGAAACATCTCACTACATGTTTTGGGTTTTCAATGATGCTAGTAGGAACTCGTTAAACATTTTCTTTTGATAGCTAGAACCTGGAATATTTACTTAGAACAGCGATCACATCTCAAATTGATTTATAAAATTCGATCAGTACCAAGAACTAAATGCTACGACTTCTACATGACAAATTATTGCAAATAACTCAATCCTTCACGTGATCAGTTGTATCACAAGTCGTTGACTACAAGCTTTCTTAACTATGATACTCGCTTAAATGTTTTGAATTTCACTAGAAGATCCAAATTTCTTATGACTAATAATTCGTCTTACCAATTAGTATCACTGAGTACCAATCCTAATTCTAGAGTTCCTTGTCAGCTGTTTCCGACTATCAAGCGTTAAGCTTAGTGTACTATGATATCGAAATACATAAACTAATCACCATATTGAGCTATGATGCTTACATTAAATTAAACCTTCAGTTAACAAGATGTATCATTTGATCAGACAGAAATTTGTTCTTTAACGATACCAACATTTATCCCATCGTGTAAGGGTGGAGGTCATGGCGATTAATTTGTTTATTTTTATCAGTTACACTAACTACCTTGATGAAAATGTCTTCCAGTGAATTTTAGACCATATATTGTAGAGGTTAGAGTGAGTTAAACAAGTTTATAAAAGATATTCTCGGATAAAAAGAGAATACTAATTTTGACTGGTATCTAACTGAGGTCCTACCTACAAAACGAAGAAGTATGTATTATTTTGAAGTATTAATGTACACCAATAACTGACTTCACCTTGTTAGACGATCAATGAAGACCGTGTAGAACTGCACATCCTCTTCGTTTCTGTATTCAAATCCTCAACATTTCATTTTGAATCATAGAACACAGATTTTCCGCGTCTTAATAAAATTGCATATTACTGAATTAACATACAGTTGACAAACATTTCCAGCTTCAATCGGCGATAGTGAACGCATGTAAATACATGCACGGATGTTGGTTTTACTAATCAACAGTTTTTTACGAGGCTTGCATGATATTACCTCACTCGGCTGAGTGAGGTTTAAGTTTTTTCGAAAACGTATCAAATCATTTTGACATTAGAATAAAGAAACGCTAGACATAGTAGAATTTCGGACAATTGTGCAGAGATTCGAAGTACTATACTTTACATCAGTATCATTAGGGGAAATTAGCAAAACATATTATTAATAACCAGCTAATCAGTGGTTTCACGGTGTAATACCCAGTACGAAAGCTAATCATCATAGATTCTGATTGTGTATTGATCATGTGCACGTATTGCTAAGAAGTCTGAAAATTCGTTAAATCAACTACTCCACTTTCTACTGCTTTCTAACTATTATTTAGCTGAGTTTGCTATCTATTGCAAATGTTATATTCCATCTACACCAAATTAATAAAGCATTTAAGCGAATAGCATAATGATAAAGTTGTTTTTTCCAGCATACAAATCAATTCTCATTTTCACATGCAATGGTGATGAATAGAGTTGAAAATAACTTTTATTTTGCTATGCATTTATCCTATATAAGTCACGTGAATAAAGTATATATATATATATATATATATATATATATATATATATATATATATATATATATATATATATGCATCCATAACTGTCATATTCACAAATAGGAATATTCAATAAATAATGTTGACGGATATCAGTAAGAGAATCTAGCCTGATTAATAGTTTCAACAGAATTCAGAATGTGAATTAAATGATTCTTAACAGATAATTTCATACAACATAGTCTCAATACATGAAAAAGGAACATTAACTGGTTAACAATGTTTAATGGATAATAACATAGTAACAAATAAATAGATTCATTCAATTTAGTAAATTGTACATGTTTGTTAATTTTCCACGTATAGTTTTCAATAAAGAATAATATATCAATTGGTGTAACTATTAAAACTCAGGATGAACTAGTCATTTACATTGTTCTAATTTACAACTTTTCAACGATGCGTACCTATAATTCTACACTAACTGCCGATTAGTGCAATCATTAATCTAGGTTAGAACAAATTTATTAATAGATACTGAATCACAGTTTACTTTTAGAGATAAAAATATTAAATGGCCGTCTTGTGTAGCGTAAGTTGAGAGAATCCCGTTTCAAAGAATGATAATAGGAATAATTGCTACAGAACTATACATGTTCGGTTCGATTCTGAGGGAAATTACTTTCTGGATAACCAAAACATATTAATAAATAGCTGTTCAGTTCCGACTACTTTTTGGTAATATAATATTTATCATGAAAGACTGAGGATATCTGCAAAGATGTTAGTGTCCAGTATGTTATACGTAGCAATTTCGGTTATATTTTTGCTAGTTTCTTGGGTGAGTACTGCAAACTAGAATGTAGTACCCATTACATATTTTATTTCAAGCTCTAACTTTCAATGTATTTGTGCTCCTTCATCCAATATGTCGAGACATAGTTACAGTAGACTGCAAATATTTTAAATTTCATTTTTAATGAAAACCGCATTGTACTATACAACCATTCATTTACAAAATGAGGGAAACAATAACCACATTATAAAGTTGGAGACCTATTTCAGTAAAACAGTGAATATTGCTTATATGCATCACTTTAGGGTTAAACAACTGACGCGTATTACGTATTGGTCACTTGATTTTCAGAATTAATGGAGGTAGGAGGTATAATAAGTTCCTTTCTGAATTGAGGTGGTTTTGTGGAAATAGGTATTATATTCAGTTGTTTGTGTTCGTCACGGATTTATCTCATTTGGTCACCATTAAGAATCAAAAAGTGCTGGATAGATGCTTCGTCCTAGTACGCAATTCCTCAGTAGTGTTCACCCACCATCCAGCCATAGAATCGAACCCTTGACCTTCAGATCTCACGGCGGATGAATAATTATCTACACCTTTAGGTGGTGGTAGAATTTCCACTTTAAACAATCTTCAATATAGTGATGCGATCAGTTACTGCCATCACTGGTAACTATCTCATTGTGCCTAACTAACATCAATCTGTTATGATTGCAAACAACTTTGAACTTATGTTAAAAATGAGAAACATAAAATGAAAGTTAGGGCTTGTAGAATCATGTGTTCTATAATTCGTAAACTCATAGTTTTTTGTTACAATGATCGGTAATCTATGTTCGAAGAACTTAGTCTAACTGAACCGAACAGATATTGGTTTATGTTGATGTCTTGTAATAAAGCTTTACATAAAAATAGATTTACTGTAGTTGCCATTTAATTAGTAACACTAACATTCGTCGAAATCAATTATATATTCATCTAAAGAACAAATAATTTGATAGTAATGTCTTTAAATTATATTGAAGATGGATTATACTTGCAACTACACATGAATGAAACATTTAGACGAAAGGCTTATATTGATATTGTAAAATGACAATGATTTGTATCTGAGGTGGATGATATCAATATTGTTCAGTACACTGAGTTAGATAGTTCATTTAAGGATCTTTTATTGTCGATATAGACAGCATTCTCAGTGTCTACTTCATGTTAACTCTACTTCGGATCGGCGCTGATGATGCTGTCATTAACGACTATGAAATCTCCGCAACTGAATCATCCAGCTCAGTAAATATGACAACACCAGTTCACATCATACTTTAGGAATTAATCAACAACGAAATCCAGGACATGCGATACATCTTAGTGAAGACTGTTATTCACTATGCACTTGTTTCGTAGTGTTGATATTCCTACCAGCATCTGAACAAGCAATAACAAGGTGTCCAATTAGTTAGTAACCAATTATATTCTGACTATCAATGCTGTCAAGAGTCAAAATGAATTGTATGGAAAACGAAAAATTGTCGCTCAGATTTACATTTAATCTTTCAAGGAGAAATGCTAATAGAGTCGATGCTTAAGCACAATTTAAAGACCTAGCTATTCTTTTGAAATGTTTGCATCCTGTGAATGAAGATAAAAAGAGTTGGATCAAATCCAAATTAATCGACATCGCGAACCATTATTTTTGTATCAATGACCATAAAGTCGAGAACCTTGTTTAAACAACATTACTTAATTTAATGGAAAATGATCAGTTAATGGTATCACGTCCAGATAGATGGGCTGGTGTTGTCCTGATGAACATGCCTGATCACATTGCGAAGTTGAAGTTTATCTTAAGTGGACAAACAAAATTCGAAATGGATAAATTGAGCAAAGACTTGACGCGTTCCACAGGAAAACGAATCACCAATTTCATGAAGGAACTTCTAAAACAGAAATTGATTAATAACAAGTCATATAATAATTTAAAACCTCGGGGTTGTTGGTTGCCGTACATGTATGGTGTACCCAAATCGCTTAAGTAAAATACTCCATTAGGACCTAGAATGTCAATTATAAATTCATCTCAACTTAAAAGTGGCTAGATGATTAAAAGAAAGGCTTGGGCTTATTTGTCAACTCTTGATCACTTATTTTTTGAAATACTCCATCCATTTTGTTGAAATATTGGATCAAATAAACATCGCTAGCAAGTCTCTAGTTTCCTTTAAAGTAACGTCCTCATCTAACGGTGTATCTCTTCTCAAAACTATCTACTTTATTTGCCAATATTCTGATCCACTTTCTCTAACATTGATTAGACTTAAACGACTCCTACTTTTGCGCACATAGGATATTCACTTCAGGATCGACAACATGATATTGATATATTATTAACATAGAACCTGGCACATGTATGGATCGATTCAAGTCTCCTTACCTCTAAATCACAGCAACATTAACATCACACAGTAGAAGTAGGAGTTACATCAATAATAATAATAATAATAATAATAATAATAATAATAATAATAAAAACCAAGAAAATTGAACATGTGGAATGTGGTTCAGAGGAAAAGAGATGGAGCGTGGAAAGAAAGTTATGAAATAATTTCTAGCTAACGGTTTAAGGGAGGACAATGAGTGGATACATCTGTGTCACTGTAACCGATTCTGAGCCATTTCACTCAACGTTTCCAGTTACTGCTTATGGTATTCGCGAGTTCCCCAACTAGGTAGTCTGCATCTACCGACACGACTGAAACCAGCAGTCAGTGACTTGATGGACTGATGGCATGTTTTGGTTTGACCGCCTCTAACCCTTCCATACTGCTCTTTTATCAGGTAACATCGCGCGTCAAGGTGCGACAGTGGTTGGGCATACGTAACACATGTCCCAACCACCTCAGTCGATGAAGACTCACAAACTCATCGACTGACTTACCATCTTTGCGTAATATCTATCGTCTAACCTCGTTATTGCTTACTCGGTGATTCCAGCTAATGTGGACGATGTTTCGAAGACATCGATGGTCAAAAATTAATAACCTTTGAGTATCCTCTACTCTTAATGGCCACGTCTCACATGCACACAGTAAGACGGAGCGAACTGTTGTGTAGTTTACTCTTCCTTTCGATGAGAGACGGATATCTCACCTACGCCATAGGTGACATAAGTTGACAAATGCTAAACGAGCTTTTTGACTTTATACCTTGTAAAGACTCTCTTAGATTAAAAATCACAATCCAGAAGTATGCATATTTATACTTGTAATGTCGGTGTCTTGTCGGATAATGACCTATAAACAAATACATGAATTAGGCTTGTACAAATTAAAAGTTTACCAAATAAAATCATGTATTATCCATAGACTAAAAAAAGGTGAATTAATTAAACATGATTTCAGAATACTTTATGATTCACATGTATATTTTATAATTCATGCACCCCGAACACTAGAAAAATGAGTTACAATCAATAATAATTCTTGTTGAACTGGCCAATAATAATTAGCATTATACCACACTGAGTAATGTGTAGGAGTGTGTGTATTGAATTTAGACAGAAAAGTATTGCATAATCAGGTAAAATTATACACTGTGTCAACTTTTGTCACTATATTATAATACTTATTTGTGTCATCTAATGTATCTGTTTTACTCTTAGCATTATTCTGTTAATTATTGTTCACATACAGTATCGACAGTGTGTTTATCAGGTAATTTCATTCTTTCTGTGTTGTTAACTTTATTGTACATTGTGCATCCAATTCAAACAGAAGACAATTTCACTGCAATCACTTTAGCTGATTATTTCGATGTATTAAAAAAGCAATCTAATGAAAGAACACCTCATAGTATATTACCACGTGAAATTATCAATCATTATCAAATGTCCAGGAATAAATCAGCATCTTCTGTATTCACGTCATCAAAACAACAATTGAATGTTAATCATGATGAATTAGCCAATGAACAAATCAATGATAATAAGATTTCCACTAACAGTAGTGGTACAAGTAACAACGATGGCTGTACTGAATCATCATTTCCATTGGATTACTATAATTATTTAAAGAAGAGACGTATATTTCTTACTGATAGATTATTAAGTCGATATCATGAATTGATCAAATTATTAAATGAAGAATTAGTAAGTGAAATCATTGAAAGTCTTTTTTTATTTGAGGTAGTTTATTTGGAGATTTATTAATTTTGTTGTTTCTAATAGTCAAGAGATTAACCTCACTTGGATACTAATTAAAACCATGGAGTACTGGACGGCTGTTGCTTCCTAATATTTGACTTCGTAAATCGATTCAAATAGGAATTCTACCTTTAAATACCAGCTACATAAAATTATTACAATTTAATTATATTAATTAGCTCATTAGTGACTAACTTTGGAAAAGTACTTGAAGTCTTACTGAGAAATCGTGATTGGTGGAGATTAGACATGTCGGAAGTGAGACAGTTACCACCAGTGGCAATGGTCGATAACCACACTATATCACGAATTGCCAAAAGTTGAAATTCTACCAGTGGACACCGGGCGGCTTGTTGATACAGATGGTCAAGCATTCACAGCGAGACCTGAAGGTCCTGGATTCTATTAAGTCGCAGTATCGAGGGTATGTATTAACGAAGAGTCCCATATTAGAATGCAACATCTATCCAGTGCTGTCTGGTTTTCAGTGGCGACAACTGAAGTCAATCTATAATGAATATAATTATTTATTATTTGTCTATTTATATTATAAAGTTAAATTTTACCGATTGTTTTAACATTATCATGTTTGATTAATGTTAAAAAGCCTATTTAGAAATCGGAATTTTGTCTTCATTAGTGTTTTTAATATAAAATAATGTCGAAGGGGTTGTTTTTAGAAATTATTTAATTGAATTTGGTTATCCGAAGCATTACTGAAATCGTTCGAATATGTTGAATCAAGAATATCTCAATGCTATTCTGGTTATGTTTAAATGGCGCAGTGAAATGCCGAATAACCAGCTCTTGTTTCCTTTAAATAATTATGTTGTACAACTAACATAATACTTGTTATTTATATATGCTTATTTAAAGCACACACATTCAAAAATAGTCACTATCGCAAGACCTTTTATAATTCATTAATTAAAAACTATAAATCTGAAATAGAAGTAGGTCATATGACCGGATATCTTAGTAAATAAACGAATGAATCATGTTGATATGTAACTAATTTTCTTCTGTTACCTAAACATAAGGCGTTACTGATTACTATTATAGAGAAGGAATTATGCAAAGTTGTGTAAGAGTATGCAATCGATCACCTAGAATAATCTGAATAGTAACAAAATCAAGAGTATTCATGTAAATTGAAATTATTGATAGAATGCCTGGAATAAGTTCATGTTAGAAGATACAATAATCTGCCAGAAAAGTGACACATTTGTGAACAAATTATTTAATACAGAAATAAATAGGTTCATAAATCATTCAAAACTTATGTGGTTGAATGGTACAGATATCATTTGCAAGTCATTCATTTGTCAAAGGGAGCTTTAATTCGTGTTTTGGAAGTTGGTTTGGAAGGTAGTTGGCAGGAAGCTCTGATCCTAGGTTTCGTACTATTTGCCTCATGTTAGCAAGGAGTATCTGCAATCTTCGATGGAGTATATGGTCCCTTGTGTATATAACCATTTTTCATCACATCATAGTACCAGTGATGTATTAAACTAGAAACTACATTATAACTAGATCGTTAGAATTTAATCAGCAATATAAAGGACTTGAAGAAAACCAAATTGATCACTACACTACCATATTCCTAGAATTACAAATATTGTTAGACCAAGACACTGGAAATATAGCTTAAACTTAGTCCCATTGTCAAAGTTTAATTACATATAAATGAATGTTCATTTATTTCTTTTATTTCACTACATTTTATGACTTGTTCTTCTGTCTGACATGTTTTTCTTCCATATTAATACCTGTTAAATATGTTTCCAAATGTATCAATTTGAAAAAAAAGTAACATACTTTACAAAAGTTATTTAGCTTACATGTATTTAACACGACTATAGGAGTCCAGAGATATTTATTCTTTATTTCTGGTTAAATCTTAAGTTCAATATCACTCCATTGTTTGATTCCTTAATTTTATTCTCTCCTTTTGAACTGTGTTTCTTATATTCAGTTTTCTAATACCATATGAACTGTAGTGACTTGAGTGAATGTAAACATTTTCCAAGTCATATGTAGCTTTTGACCGACAGGCATTCTGGTAGAAAACTATTTGTTTTGATGACAATTTTTGTTGAAAATAAGTGTCGTTTTGTCTTGACTATCAAACTGTTAAGTTAAAATTAAAACTGCTAAGGAACAGATTTTCTTCTGAGTTGTCAAGTACAATGTATTACTGATAAGAAGATATGCAACTTTACATTAAACTTAACAATTTTATATATTCGACTTAACAATCATCCATACGATATTCCCTTCATTTTGTTATTTATCTTATCAAAACGACGTACTATGGTTACTTAAATATCGGACGATTGACCGTCATGAAATGTACATCACAAAAAAGAAGATATTGTAAGATATTACGAGGTGAGAAATCAACCATTTAGCAGAATTGCCTCTATATTCTTATAATGGCAGGAGATAGGAAAAATGAATAGGGTGGAATGTGACGATTGTTAGGTTTACGGCCATCTGGATCTATCCTCCACTGGATGGACCGATAATCACCAACTCAGGAGTACACATTATGGCTACTAAAGTAAATGGCTAGTTCTGTCAACCTACATGATTCTATGTCTAGTGTTCGTTCCCTCTGTATAGACTGTTTATTGGCATGTCATTCCTCCTGTTAATTCTACTTATACTAGACTACTAGTTTTTAAGGTAAGCAAAAGCGGCTACTGACTGTTATCAGCTGCTTCCAGATTTGTTCTATACCCTAACCACCAGGTTTTGTGGTCAAAAAGCAGGCTTTGTGAAAATTTGCACATAGGAAACTTGAACGCCAATACGTAAGACGTCTACGGAAATTAAGTATTTATAAATCAGTTCTTTGATCACTTAAACACTTCTTCACCTGTGGAAGCTTGATTTGGTCATTGAGTTATTTAATATTCATTAGAATTATTTGTCAATCTAGCTTTGTATCTATCATTCAGTTTTTCTTACACATAGCTCCTTTTGAATGATCTAATAGGGATTCGACTAATTAGTGCTTCTTCGTCTCTGGAGATCAGTGAAATACTGCTATCATTGTGACCTGATGTTAATGTAAAGTGGATCTTAAAACGGCTCACAAGGAATGCACTTTTCTCATCGACAGATGGTGACTTAATATGAAAATTCACCAAAATCTTAAACACATGTATCCTAAACGAACCTAACATTGATAAAAAAAACTTCCTAGAGTCCTACTGATACACGACTTAAAACCGTTTAGACGAGAGGGAAATTCGAGTATCAATTTTCCGTGAAGTCGATTATATTTTTAAGAAATCAAACATAAAAGTATATTAACCAATGGGACTTAAAATAGAACACACATGTAGTGCGATCTATGGTTAATTTATTTATAAAATATTTTGTTGGAACTGTTATGTGGCGTGAGTAGTTAAGAGTTTTTATTTTCTTCAGGGATAGCCACTATCATAACGCCACCTGGGCATCCAAACAAATAATTTTACCAGGAAATCATTCCTAAACCTTTGACTACGAAGCTCCTTTTACATGGGAGTTCATGAACGTCAGATGACGTTTCACGACAGTCAGTGACGTAATCGGGTTAATATGTTGTCGTGGCGTCAATGAACTCATATGGGCTGCTGGAAACATTGGATGATACTGCTTAAAGTCGGTCTCGGTGATAAAAATTCAGTCCCCTTTCATCTCCCTCTTGACCATATGTCCTAGTATTTTTTTGTGTATATCCGTTCATATGTTCTTTCCAACGATGTTATCAATGTTTAGTCTTTTTCACCATAATTACTGTTACATTTATTTCAAATCTTTTGATATACACCATATTAATCTGACCTCGTTCTGGTGACGCGATTATACACCAACTTTGACCTTTTGACTGATCATGTTCTCCAAGTGGTCTCGATAATACAGGAGTTTTGGATGATTAACCGATTTCAAAGTGTTCACGCTCTAATGATAGTGTGTAAGTTAATGTCCCTGTCAATTAATATGTTAGTAAAGAGTCTTCGACCTGTACATTTCCTAATCTTTCGTAATTTTCATAGGCTATCTAGTCAGTGATGATAATTATGATAAGGTAATTACAACACAAAAATAGTTAATTATTTCTATAGTGAATAAAATAGATCAGATATTGTAATCCAAATTAATAATGTGATTGAATCATTCATTTAAATTAACTTAATTATTGCCATATAAAATCATTGAATGCATTATCCATCAGTCTAGAGTATTTTGTTAAGGGACTATGTGAAGATCTCTGTACATTTTGAGATAAGAGATATCATTTACTAACATCAACTACAAAATCATTGTAATTCAGTTACTACTATAGAGCTGTCTTATCTCGACTTTGAAATCTTGATGAATACATACTTATTACGATTAAGGGGGTTGTTGTGGAGATAGTTAATTTGTCAATGCTGATATCACGAATTGATCTGAACTAGACAACCATTGATCACCTGGAAGCACTGGACAGCTGTTTCGTTCTAGTATGGGACTCCTCAGCAGTGCGCATCCACGACCCTGTTGGGGATCGAACCCAGGACCCTCTGGCTCCGCGGCGAGCGCTTTAACATTGGACCACTGAGCCGGCTCCTAACGGTTGATATTTCTAATTCAGTCAATTCTTGATACGTTTGCGCTACCTCATCCATTGTCATCAGTGAGAAATTGCCTTACACCCGACACGATTGAACTCCACCAGTCACGTCTTAACACTAGAACTCCAGGAATTACCTCAAGGAGCAAGTCACTAGTGACAATGGATGAGGTCGCGCAAACAAATCACGAATTGACTGAATTAGAAATATCAACCGTTAGGGGCCAGCTCAGTGGCCCAATGTTAAAGCGCTCGTCGTGGAACCAGAGGGCCCTGGGTTCGATCCCCAACAGGGTCGTGGATGCGCACTGCTGAGGAGTCCCATACTAGAACGAAACAGCTGTCCAGTGCTTCCAGGTGATCAATGGTTGTCTAGTTCAGATCGATTCGTGATATCAGCATTGACATACTTATTACCTTATGATGAATCGAATCTGAAATCTTCGCATCAATACTTAGACTTCTGTAAAAAATTATAGTAACATAATTATAGATATTAGTTAAAATTTAAGTTATATTTATAATCATGTCAGTAGATTGAGTGTTAGTGATTTATGCTGTTTATTAACTAAATGTCATTCTATGAGTATTAACTATTTGGAACCGTCTTGATTACTTAATATCTTCTTAACATTAAAAAATTAAACTACCTGACTGGTAAATAATAAACAAATATCATATCTTGGAAAAAAAGGCTTGTGACTTGTGGGATTTGTAGTATTTAACGATCTTATCTAATTTGAACAGTATCATAATGTAAACATACTAACTAACTAACCTGATTTCAAGAGTTATGCAGATATAATTAACTATTATTACATTCACAGTCATTGTAAATTAGACGTATGAACTTATAGTATTCACGCGAACTTATGTTCCTACACATTCTCAGTCGTAAACAACTGGCAACTATTCAAATAATTTCCATCTTATTTGATGTAACAAACAACGTGTAACAAGTTGTTGTATTTATGTAGCAAAATTCAAGCTTACATTGAAAAATCTCCTAACATTATGGCATCTGCATAACGCATGTACGAAAATATTTCATTTAACACATTTTTAACTCATTTCTTTGAGATCTAATCATTTCGACTTTTTTGTATTCTATGGGACAACTATGTGAGGTTAGCTGATTAATTTAGTAGTATGATAAGAATTTTCACGTACTTCAAGAATCTATTACAACTAAGCCTGAATAAGATAGCTGGATAGTTACTTTATTGTATGAAACTATAGACAAAGGTATTCCCTCCGTATTATTGTACTGTTTTTTTCTTAATTGGATGAATATAGCTCCAGAAATAATCAAAATCTGATTAACAGCGTCTAGCTAAGGTCATTTAACAAAATCTTTAGATGTCATTATGAAAGATGAAAGTTGACTATCTATTCTGTCCCTCTATATGACCGAGTTCAAATCTTGCTTCAGTGAAATAATAACTCATTCATGACATTAGACTACCAGTAGGCTAAAGATATGAATAAAAGTAATCAGAGGCTTGTTCACTACTCTGTAGGTTGTAAACTTATTGCAGCACTAAAGGTTTCTGTCCCAATTTCTTTTTAGGTTTACGTTAACCGTCTTTTAAAATCTAATACTCGTTTCATTCGAGACAAAGTAGGGAAATACTGGTATATGAAATATTGAGGTGGATAGTAATTACTGTTCCAAGTTGTAATTATATCGTGCTTGTACGTAATGTACCATGAGGTACGGCCAATCACAATATACGGGAGATAATAACAATGGTTGTAACCAATACCGCAACCGGACATAAAAACTGTTTGCTCTATGCCTGTACGTCTGCCCCGATATTCCTAGTAATCAAGCCGGGCTGAAGGACACAAGATAATTAAGCCAACAACCAGACAGACAAATTATATTTCATACATTCGTTTATATGCATGCAAAATCTGACCACACAGAGGTTTAATCGTGAAAGTAACATCCATACAAAACAAGGACAATAATGGCTGGAAACTGAGGTGGAGGTGGGTGGAAATAGATACATAGTTAATTAGTTGTGATTTATGAACGAAAAACGATATGACAATGGTTCATGAGTTTAATGAGAGCTCAGAGGTAAGGGGAACATGACAGAAATAAAATATGCTACTTAAACACATCAGATTAAGTGAAATAGTCCTCTAAAAAACAGTACTATTTGTGAGTACACTTTGGTTTTGAATTCATTGGTCTCTATCATTATGATAATTTTATCTCTCAATATTCTATAATATGGGTTTTGTGACGACAATATTTTTATTTTACGTATGGAAAAGCTTTTAAAAAGCTAGTACGATTACATTATTCACAGGAACCTGTATAGCATTTGGAATACATATTATCTTTCTTTGACAATGTCATATTCATTTACAATTAACGTTTTCTGATTGGATAAGACCAGTTACAAATTCATGAGTTTGACTGGCTCATTTGTAAACTAAGCCTAGCTATAGTATAGAGGTGAACTTAAAATATCCAGACGAATAATCAGTTTGGCCTAGCAGCATAAATTATCGAGTCTACAAATGAGGCAATCAGCCTCACCAATTCTTATCAGGCTTTGTCTAGGTAGAAGGAAGCAGCCGTAAATGAATATATTATCAGCAATAAATATTATGGTAAAAGTGGTAACTAATGAAATTAATCAGGCTTTCTATAGGTTTTCCGTCTGTAAATAAAAAGTAACCTCATCCATATGGTTATATATTTTCCTTATTCTAAAGCCTTTTTCAGGAACATAATTAGTATTTAATACACTTTTAAATTGATTCCGTTTTCACTTTATGGTTACGGCTATGCTAGAGTCTAGGTAAAAGATAACTTTGGACTGTGCTCACAATTAGTGTAGGTTAAGGGTTTTAAATTAAGGTATAGTAATGATTTGTGTGTAATGAATATAGCTTGTTTAGCACAAGCTTAGTATTTGACTCGTTTAGTACTAAGATGTTTACCTTGAGGTGTGAAAAAAGTGGGTTTTGATCATAAATTAATTACTTATTGGTACCACACATACGTATTACAATAAGCAGTTTTTGATTGGCGTCGGATATTTCCAGATCGTCTTTGGTTAACCCAATCCTTTATTCATCGTGGGCCCTTGAAAAATGATTTAAACTTATCCCTATACTAAATTGTGACCAAAACTGTTGTTTAGAGTGTCTTATTGTTTCCCAGCTTCCAACAGTTCTCCAACTTGAATTCGACATCATGTATTGATCTGAGTTAGATAGCCATTGAAAACCAGGAAGCATTGGACAGTTGTTTCGTCCCAGTATGGAACTCCTCAGCACTACGCCGTATTAGTCTATGATCAAACTTACCATTATATTAAATGAATCTCCGTAAATTACCTAGTCACGAGGATAATTATATTTAGATATTGATTTAAATCAATGAATTGATCAAAATAAATAATCAGAAAAAAACAATCAACGGTTTTGTTTATTTTCTTATCTCCATTTTCCTACTATTCATTGTATAATTTAGCTGTAATTGTATTATGTGGCATTTTCAATGTTACTGTTTTTCACTTTCTATCTAGTTTGCTTCTTTTGTACAATCACAATCGAATGTCTTTCTTTTCTCCAATTTCCAATGGTTGTTAAGAAACACAACTAGACCGATATTATTTTCATTTTAAGCAATAAAACACCGGATCGTTTATTAAATGTTATTATACTGTTAAGTGTTTCGTTTTACTTTTGAATTTGACAACTTCAATTCATACTTGACACTTTAAAGTGCCAATTAGAATTAAAAATTTAATTTTTATTTTTTTATGGAAATTTCTTTTCTAGAATCAGTTGGTCAGTTGACATTAGTTGTAGTTGTAGTGGTAGTTGTCGTTGGATGGTAATAAAGCATTCCATATAACGCTCTTATTTTTAGACAATGTTATAGTTTAGATGTTCATTACTTATTGTATAAAAAATGTATTTGATTGTCAGAAATTGGGATTACAATTTTCCTTTTTATAGAAAATGGTTATCGTTTAATGACTAATGCATAAACTTGTTCCCATTTTGTGGTTGGTTATTTAAATTGATATAATCTTTACAGCTAATAAAATTGTCCTACTGTATCCAGGCTATTGTTATTAAGATACAATTGCACTTATATTGGTTTTTGACACTTTCTTAAATATCATAACGAGTCAAAGAAACAAATATGAGGTAATGTGTCATTTGAGGTTGATTTTCGTTAGTGAATCCATGAAAAACAAATCTAAGCAAAAAATCGTTTCATAGGTAAAGCTAAACTGTAGTCGAAATCTCTTTCAACACAGAGTGTACGGCAAATGTATGAATCTACTTTAGACTGTTTTATTGAAATATTACTAATCATTTATAGTCACTGTCCTTAATTCTGTATCAACTGATTGTGAATTTTACCCTGCTAAACACTTTTTAGACGACTAAATCTTTACCTCCCATTCTATAAACGAATCTAGAATTTACTTACTTGTACGAAATATTGATCAATCTGAACTACATTGGTCACCGAGAAAGTTGTTCAGTGCTATTGTTTTCACTGACTAAGGAATATTTTATTTAAAATATCCAGTATATGTGAATTCGACATCTGTAATTAATATACAGGTAAAGGTTGGAAACACTATCCACATAATCGATAGTGTTAACGCATTGTTAGCGAAATCTTTTGGATGTAGAAAGTCGGAAGTTGGTTTTTTCTACACAGTTATATCATCTCATAATTTTTATTAGTATATGGCTGGCGCCTGTTTCAAGGATAAACTTGGTACGGCTAAACTCTATAGTAACCATATTACTTTTTTTACTAATTAATCTATTCAAGCAGTCATTGTGTGTTATGAGATTGCTTAACTTTGATAATCAAATATTCGCTATTCAACGAAACCTATGATGGCCTTCGTTTCAATATTAGCTATCGATTCATCTTAACAATTAACGTAAATATGAATTCATGAAAATCCTATCCTTTTTACTATAATTAATCACTCACCGTGCATATAGCATGCAATCTTCTTCTGAAATGTTATTCACCAAATTTTATTGTAAAGTAAAAGCCTATGACATCTTATTAGTTCACAGTTGTCATCAATATGTTGTATTTTTCTACGATTAGTTTATGTTTTCTCTTAAGTCTCCCTTAATCCTTGATGGTATCATAAGAGTTAATTTTCTCTGTCGTTTATGTTAAAGATGTCAAATAGTCATTCTCAGTTGGGATATTAACGTCCTGTGTGAATTGTCTCTATAATGTTTTTAGTTGGGCTTCAGTAAATGCAAATAAATAACTTTATACCTGTTAAATAAATTTGTGACTATCTAGACTCAGTTGTTCAGTGGATAACCTTTTAACATCTGAAGCAAAATGAAGTCCGCTCTAAGAACTATTTATAAACATTTAATAGTATGTACTTATAGAAATTTTAGTACAAAATTGAGAAACAAATTTATCAAGGAAACAGGTATCTGATTTTCAAAAATTATATTCATAGCAATAATAAATTTATCAAAAGAAAGTATATAACTGGGACAAAATAGAAAATGTACCATACTTCTACAAATATGCAAGTGAATTCATTAAAAATAAATAATGACATAAATTCCATTTGTTTATCTTCTTCATATCTTCACACTACCATGTGTTGACAATAATAGTAGTAATAATCCACATATAACATTTACAGAATCTAGTCAATTAGTAAAATCTGTTCAACTATCATAAGAGTTTATAGATAATAATGATTTTCTCTGCTGATCGGTAATAAACAGTGTTTATTTGAAAATACATTTTATGTTGTAGTTTAACCGTCTCTGTATATTCAATAAACAGGCTATAGATTTCAAGTATACTATTTTTCACACCAGATAAATCTGTAGAGGATTGAATAGGGATATATAAAAGTTGACGAGGTGATAGTTGTGTTTTGACAGTGTAACAGATAGCTCTACTAAGGTGATATGAACATTTCAGTGTCTCTTAATTCTCATGTTTACATATTAGTTATATTGGTAATCGTAAACATTTTGGTGTGAAATAGGCGGAAAACTGTGGTGGGGGTGGGGGCAAAATGAAATTCTGTGTGTTCATATAAAACACGGTAATCTGTACCGACGTAGATCCATTCCAGACCTCTACTCTGTTTATAAATAATTTAAGGATTTATTCACCGTGTAATGAATACGGAATAACATAGGGATATCTCAACTACCTTTAAAACATTATGTGATTTTAATTTCATTCAACTGAATTTATTCTCAATTGTCTCTTAAGAACATTTTCTTGTTGGATGATCGAAACAAGTATAGCGACATTTAAAGATGAAAATGAAATGCGTACTGAAAATGACGCTTTAATATTTCAGTACGGATTCATTAAATAAATAGAGAAGTGATTGGGAATGAGTAAATATTAAAAACGTTTCGGATAACTTCAGTTTTGTTTCACTACTTTAAGTTTATAACTTGAATTTAGATGATCCTTATTGAAAGAAATATATTGTAATAATATGATTTTATTTAAAAAAAAAAAGTTATCTTGTCTTAGGTTGTACAACTTAGTCCGTATTTAATTTGTTATAAATATCTCACTTAAGGGGGCTTTAACTAATTTGATAAAGTACTCTTAGGCTTCAGTATTGTTGTGATCTGTTATTAGCCAGCTCGTCCTTTTATTATTCATTCCATTATATAACACTTAGTATTAGATTTACTTCTTATCATAAATTAGTTGCATTCAAAATTTAGTGTAAAATTGGTAACTGTTTAAGTTACAATTAAGGGGGTTGTTGTGGAGATGGTTAATTTGTCAATGCTGATATCACGAATTGATCTGAACCAGACAACCATTGATCACCTGGAAGCACTGGACATCTGTTTCGTCCTAGTATGAGACTCCTCAGTAGTGCGTGTAAAAAATTTAATTGATACAAACTTTCCGTCTGTAATACGTTTGATACAGGAGTCAGTTATTGTGTATAATAACAACCGGTTACACAAATCTACAATCAATCAGTATATTTTGGTCATTTCCATGTATGCACTGATCATAATTTGCATATAAGGACCACTTTGAAATTAAAAGTATCTTGCAAATCTAGATGTATAACTGGATAGGGAACTTTCTTACGAAATTCACACGAATAAATTAATAAAACGAGAATTTAACGTCATTCCGCGACCTCCTAGAGAAGTGAATTAAATGCTTTTGTGCTATTTATGAGTGTGTTCATTGTTAGAGACACGAATAGATACTCTTAATGTAATCTATCATAATCAATATTGACCTTGTCATAAATACTCTATACTATCACATCAACACAAATGAGATGAAATTGAAATGACAACTAAGGAGTCGAAATAGTTCTAGTTGGATGACGGGACATTGATGAAATAGTTTGAGAAGACCAAATGAAAATAGTGTATTAGGGAGTACTGAGAAATAGTACCAAAATGACGACAATAATAAGCCTACTCCATCGTGACAGATACTAATCCAAAGAACTTAACGTCTCCAAACACTGATGACAGTCAATTTGGGGACTCAAAAAAGTGGTGTTCATCTTGTACTGCTTCGCAGCTTTTTTCAACTGTATAAACCATTTCCATTTATGAATGTGGTAAATATAATCAATACAAAACTTGTCATTAATAAAACGCAAATAAATGAAGATTAATAATAACGAATAACCTATAGACTTTGTTTGAAATTTTTCTTACAGATTGCCGAGTACTAAACACGCAGGACTTAAACAGATTTGATATTGACTATTACATCTATTTTAGGAGGAGAATAAAAAAATATCATACGCTTGATGTAGTTAAACGATAAAATCCGATCAATCGCACAAGACGGTTACATAATCGAATACAAACGTCTTTATGATCATCATATCGATTAAAATGAATCATATGTTAACATTTGAAGAGTGAAGAGAGATACTATACGTAACATGTGACATCAACTGAATGTTCACTGGTGGTCAGCAATGGAACGAAAAATTGAGATTTCGGATGACACATACACAACCCTATGCACTATCGCATATGCAACGTTTAGTTTAAATGAGAAGCTTTGATCAGTAAAGTTCATCCGTGGAAGGTTGTTTGGAGGTAGTTAACAAGAAACCCTGGTTCTAGGTTTGTGGTATTCGCCATACGTCAGTAAGGTGTAAATGCAATCTTTAAGGGAGTTTATATACCCCGGTCGACTCGACACCGTTTTATCCAGCTTTACATTCTCTGACCATTAAACACAGACCGGTAACGACGGCAATGGTCGAAGGCTGTAAAACTGGGTGACCCAACATGTAATCCACCTGGGAGCATAAGTTCCTTCGAAGATAGTAGGTAAGTTTTGCTGACGAGTGCAAATAGAATGAAATCTAGTACCTAAACTTCCTGCCAACTACTTACAAACAACTTCCCGTCTTTACATAGTGTCAATGATATTGAGTTGCTTAGACTAGTGACTACATTACAGTTCAATCAATAAAATTCTATCAGTACTATGAAAGACTTGATAAACATCAAATCGGTCACTACACAGTGATCAACCAATGTAAACTTCAACTGCGTTTGGCCTAAATTAAATGTCACTAGTGGCAATGGATGACAGTCGCGCACTATCACAAATTTACTGAAGTTTGGAACCATTGAATGTCAATTTATTTTTCAAGGTTAAGTATTCATTACAGGAAGACCTGGAGGCTCTAGATTTGATCTCTAATGAGGTTGTGGGTATACATAACTGAGCATTTTCATACTACAGTGTAGTGGCTACGAGTTTCTTATAATTGATCTTAAAACCACTGATGTAAGTGATATAAATATTCAGTACCTTTTCTCACGCCGTTATACAAATAGGTCGAGATGACATAGTTCTGCCTCTTTCTCCTTTTCACGTTTATCCATTCGGACATACTCTTGAAACCAATTGCACATTTCGAAACTGGATAGAAAAATTGAATTTAGAATGTGGACAGCGATTTTATGGTTATCTAATTTCTGACATTTAAGTAACTAAAGTGCTATGTAACAGTGATTAAGGCACTCGACTTTCCTCTACAGAGTCTCAACATTGAATTCTCCTTCCATTATCTACTTAAATTTGGGCAAGTAAGTACTTCCGTTTTCATTCCTGTTTGGAGTATATGTCGTAGGCAAGTACATGAATCTGTACTTAGAAAATGAGTTCATAGTATAAATATAATCATAGTTCCACAGATATTTCAAGTCTAGTGAACATGTTTATTCATTTAATTATTTCCCATTTTTATGTAACTACTAATGGAAATAATGCACCATCACATCAGTCAGATAAATTTAGTACTAGCTCATGACTGTGTAATCTGGTAGATTAGTAACACACTGTTTTATCTTTAAACAAGTTTACCTACATTTTATCTTATATATCTTACTTTTCTCTGCACTTATTTATATGTAATATGAAGGAGTTGACTGGACATCCACCGGCGAATTATTTACAGCATACACATGCTTATCATGAAGCGTTGGAAGCATTCAAGAAAATACATGGAAACGATGTACCAAATGCCGATTATGATGTAATTACAAATAATGAATCTTGTTTTCAAATGAGAATTAAAGGTAAGAAGTAGAATTAATTAATGTTTTTTTTTGGTGTAAAATAATTGTCTATGCGTTTATATGTATACAATAAACTGAATTTGTTCTCTGGATGATAGTAAATGATTTGCTTGTCAATATTTGATGAATATTGGTAGTTATTAATCATTATCGAGCGAATACATGAATATTTATATTAGGTAACATATACTTACTACAGAAATCTCCTTTATCATCATTTATCCTACTGTCCGGCTACTTACTACAACTTCCTGGATTCTATATCGAAGTCAGTAAACAGTAAATACACTCGTAGTATATTTCTGTGGGGTCTTGTGTCATGGATTATTTCAGTTTACTGAGATGGTTATCGTCAAGCATAGTTGTTCAATAATCCCCAGTTTTTATTGTTTCTTCAGCCAAATTCCATGTTTATACAGAACTCATCTTGTTAAAGACAATATAATAAAACATGGGAGTGTTATAACAGCACATTAATAATATATTCGTCATACCACACTTAACCGAAAATTGAATTTCGATGGTTTTTGTCTTAATGTTAGTTCTTCATGGAATGTGCAACTTTTTTCAGATTAACTCTAAATCAAAGGAGTTCACTCAAGATGCTCGTATACTTAAAGAGACTTATTAATTGAAGTTGGGAATACTAACTACGGAATGTTATAAAAAGTTAAAGATGTCTTAGTATCCGTCGAACTATTGAGTAGGTATCTGGATACAGTAGCTCAGTGGATAACAGCTTGGGAGCTTGTGGCAGATTGTACTTGGTTCGATTCTTAGTGTTAACATCAACATGTAACAGGTACATTCACCTAATGAGCTCTAAATTGAACCTCTAGCCACATACTAATTACACTGAGACAAGGTTCACATTAAGTTTTCATATTATTTTCGAAAATCATTAATCTACGTTATCAAGTTATTTAGCGTTATAATCCATTTGTTCGTATTCATTTGTGTAAGGTTAAAAAACTGGAGTGAAACATGCAATATTATTGATTGATTGCGCAACACATGGTAGAAAAAATTTATTGTTTAGATCGAATACTATCCATTATGACTAAATATAAAGGGATATCATAAAAAGAATAAAAGTACATAATACTTTCTGATCATGTGACTTTAGCCTCCATTCGAATAGCTTTTAATGTCTATAGAAAAAAACAATATAGTAGAATAATGTTTAATTAGTTGCAAATATGCTTGTTGATGAAGTGTGATTATAATTGAAACCAACATACTATTAATAGAGACCAAGATTATCTTAGTCAAAATGTTAGGTGGTTGAATGTGGTCATCATGAAAGCTGGTAGTTACATAGGTTTCGAGCTAATTGGGGCACATTATCGAAGTGTATCCATAATCTTGTTGGAAATGATATTTTCTGGTGGATTTAAACATGGATCACCTTGAATTACATTGATAAGGTTCAATAGTATCTAAGGTCAAAAAAATATGAAATTAGTTGCTACCCTAGTGCTCGACTAGTATGTGTATCAGTCCTACATGCGATTAATCGCTGCTCCGATCGCTGAATTGTAACATTTGAGACTATGAAATGGTCATCAGAGTCACAATCTACCATGAAAAATCAGCTCCCCTTTTTAATATTGGAGATAAACCGTGCTAATGAATACCAACTGATACGAAATGTAAGCCAAGAAAGTTTTTCCATGAACTACCTACATCTACCAAGTATCAAAACTTAGCACATGCTATGTTTAGCCTCTAAAGTATTTATTACATTGTAATTTGAATATGTGAACACGATCAACACTAAGAACTAGACAGGTATGACACTAGCCACTACACGTTGGTTAATGAATGCAGATTTGGATCACCACCATTATGCTCATTCATGAGATATAGTTTGTAACAACATTATAAGCCAACCATAGTTTTAGTGATCTGAAGTGTAACACTTTAACCACAACCGGTATTAATAAACTTTTAATTTAATTGTATTTGGATACTTTTCACTATGTTGAATAAAAGAAGATAACTGTTCTGAAGGCAATACTTACTTTTTACTGAAAAGTAATGATATACCAGTTTTACTTCATACATTCACTTTCATTTCTTCCAGCCTTTTTCAATGGCATCTATTTAGTTGCCGTTCTCAAGCTTAATCAGATCTCTAAATATCATGTATTGTGCAACAAGTAGAAGGGAAACCACTAATTACTCACTTTCGTTATTCATTATTTGTTTCCACTCATTTTCACTTTCAAATATGTCTCCCCTTTTCTCATCACTTATTCTCATTCTTTTTCAGGTCCAAATCCGAAATCAATAAATTTTATTCCAGTACGTGGAAGTCGACTACAAGAAACCGGTTTTATGTTATCACCAAGAGTAATGCGGAGAGCTAGTGTAAAACTTTCATCGTCAGTTAACTGTCTATTGAAATCTAGTCATTCTTCATTATTCACTGAAGATTTATCCAACCAAAATCGTGAACAATCATTGCATACAGATGGTGATAGTTCAAGTCAGGTAAGAATGCTTAAAATTATTCTATCGATTTAGTCTTTTCTAACAACAAGTTTTTGACTAACTAGCCAGTCAAAATTGTTATGTGTAAGTGGAGTCAAGAAGAAGGGAGAATTTTTAAAAATTTTAATCAAACTCATCCCATTATTGGTGTCTTTTAAAATTGCTCCATGTGACAAGTATCAGAAAGTTGGTGAACTTGTTTTTTATAAGTTAATAATATTTTTGATTTTGTCGTTAGAAATCTACTCCAGTTTTGGATTAATAGAATCTGCATTTAGTCTCAGATAATCAATACCAGAAAATCATATCATGTCGACTAACTTCATGTTGACAAATAGACAAAAACGACTATAATTTAGTTAACTGAATCTATCTGAACAGTTACTCTAACTGATCACAGTTATTTTGAGGGCATTATTTTCTTTGAGCTAAACCACAATCAAGAATATAACACCTTTAAAATCCTCCACCTAAACTACTATTCCTCTCCGTGAGTGGAGTTGAAAATATAAGCTTTTCGATTCTAATTAACTGATCTAAAGAGATTTCTCTCATCTTGAAATCTTACGACCGTGGATTTACGCCCATACAAGGTCATGGATTCATACTGGTGTGAAATCCCAAGATGAAACGAAACAAGTGTTCAATTCCCTTCGGTTTCAAATGACTCTCAGTTTGTGATGGGAACTACGTTGCCACTTAGAAATTGAAAGCTGTAGATACGAACATCATACATGAAGTGTATAACTGCTGAGACTGATGGAAAAAAGAGAGTAATATTCCCTAAATAAATATGTCAAATATCTCCTTGGTTTTCGATACGTTTTAAATTTTAATTTACCTCCAACGGAAGTGGAGCGTAAGGAATTTTCAATAGCGAATCATTTTAAGATATTTTTCATCACCGGTGATATGTTACAGATAATGTTTGCCTTGAATAACTTAAATCTTAAGCACCTAATTGACTCGTAGTGGAAACTATAAATATGGAATGAATAATCTAAACTATGCGAGTATTCTGTATTTTCGCAACTCACTAGTCAAAAAGAAATGATGGGAGTTCTCATTACTTCCAATCTAACAACACATAGGTATGCATGAATTACCTATTCTCTTATGACTCAGTAACCTAATACTTTAAATGTATCAGTCCTATAAGAAGATAAATTAATGTTCAAATAGCTACATAGAACCGTTTCTGACTTTGGCAGTGGGTAGTGTGAGATTAAATCTCAAAGGAACCGCCAACCCCTTTAGGTTTACTTATCTGCCTCTCTGACAAATGCCAATTACCACTTAATATAAGCCTAAGGCTTTCTATACATTAACTTAGATATGTCGTTGCTTACGATTTTCGGTTCTGCAAGCAGGTTTTCCTAATTCTTCCAAGGTAATGCAAATACTGGGCGACAGACCCGACAGATGATTATTCTTATTAAAAAACATATTTGATCATTAAGTTATATCAGCTCCTCATGTAGGTATAACCGTTTTTTCTTTGATTTTATTTACAGATTTTGGAAAGCTCAAGTAATTCTAGTCATCTGATAAAAGATAATAAGCACGATACAATAAGTTCAACAGCATCAGCTAGCAAAAAACTAACTAAAGATAATAGTATCATACAGAAATTGAACAAATCAATTCCTTCAGCATTTAAATCAAGATTTACATTTAATTTAATGAAATCCACCTATGATTTATCTACATCTGCCTCTAGCCCATCTTTATGTGATTCTGGAATCTTCCTACGACAGACAACTAAAACAACACCATCAACAACACTACCAGAATCATTAGCAACAAATACAACTGCTCATTCCTCCTCATCACCACGCTCATCAGTATCAACAGGTTTGGCGAATATAACACAACCAGTATCAAATCAATCGAATAAGATTATCACTGTCAATAATCATAAACAAGATGTTTACAATCCTTATAGTGGTAAAGATATACAACAAGCTATTTCATGGCTTGAAGTTGAATTGAATGCTGTTAAAAATATAATGTTGGCTAACATGAAATGTGCAGATGAGAATAAACGGAATAGAGCATCTCGTAAAGCTTATAGACTAGCTGTTAAGCATAATCAAGAAACTGTAAGTGAATTACTTTACGTAGATAACAAAATAATAATTTCAAATCATATCAAGCGTATTTAACTTAGCGATTTAGGAGTTATGACTAAATGATTTGAAGTTGCTATCACAACTCATTATCATCTTGGAGAATACTTAGTTTCCGAATTGCTGACAAAAGTCAATGCATCTCCGTATATGTGATAGTTCATTATTTTATTTATTTTCTACATTAGTGTTAAAGTTATACATAATTGTGACACATTTTTTATACTTTTGTAATATGCAGTTTATGAATAATACAGTAACAAATAACTCACAATCAGTAAATCAACATGTTTTTGAATCATGATATTTATTTCTTAACAACAAAGTATATGAATAGGATAATGCTTGGAATCGAAGAAATTGTGATAAACGGACTCATCTATATGGCTGATAATAGCTTATCACTAACTCGCTTTTCTTCTGCACTTTTTTATGTATTTGAACTTCTCTGTGTGTGTGTGTGGGTTGTTTCGTCATCCTAATAAGATTCCACCAACTCACTATTAGACACTGTTGTTCCCACCAACATTTTCCAGAATATATCCTTGAAATACTGGAAACATTATACCCTTGTGACTTCGTGGCTGTACTGGTTACTGGTATTTATATGTTATATGCAACTGATAGTCACTATACTTGTTCAAACATTTATTATAGCCTTGAAATGAAGTTTTAAAACCTAATTATTTAATATTTATACTGTGATCTTTCCTTGTTGTATTCCACATCAACAGCTAATTGATATCTTGTTCACTGAAACTACATAGATTGCATACTGTTCATTGTGTTGTTAATTTATTGTTCTACAGAGTCTCGAAGTAAGAATAATTCGTTGTATGAATCTTTTCGGAGTAATTATTTGGTGGTTTAGGCGTTAAAATGTTAATTATTAAGTCAAACGTCCTAGTACCGCTCAATTTACTTCAGTTCAGGCAAATGCATAGAATCACTAGCCTTCTCACATCAAATATGATTGCAAGACAATTACATGAATTTGTACTTGGTAACTGAGCTACATCGTCATCGTGAAGACTTTTGATAAGTCACTTAAAGAAATAGTCCATTATATAACAGTTAGTTCTACTCAAATTCTTTTCATTTAAATATTGTTTTTTTTTGAAAAATCTTAGATAACTAACCTTGAGGATCAAATACGTGGCTTACAAATGTATGCTGAAAAGCAGAAATTACTTAAATGCTCAGTATCTGAAGACACATCAATATGTAATCAATCAGGTCATCAATCATTACTTAGAATTTCATCATCAATATCTTTATCCTCTCCATCATATACTTGTTCATCCCCATCTTCTTCATTAACATCAAGCGAACGGAAATCAATTAGTAGTCGGTCAATCAATGTAATTCCTTCAAGAATGAATATTTTAAGAAAATGTACTGAAAAATTTAAGCATTCATCTACTAACAATTTCAATACACAAAGTAATTCACCTCCAATTGTTTTATATTCAAATAATCGAACAGATTTATCATTACAACACAATCAATTGAATGAAAATGTTGAAACATGCAAACAATTATTACCTAATGTAAAAGTAGAATTATCAAAAGGTAATGAAATTCAAGATAATTCAAGTGTCATTCAACAAACAGTTATTCCTTTAAAGGAAATAACAACAATTACAATGAATTACAGTAATGATGATAATGATATTTATGAAAATGGATCTGAAATCTACTATGAACACCAAAGAGACAAGTAAAGACCAAGTATTTTATTAATTATATATATATTATTGTTAAGTTTTGTGGATCAAGCGTTTAAGGCACTAAGTTTCTAGCCAACTTTTAGACTTTCAGAAAACTTGATCCGTTTACAAATGACTATCGAATTATGTAAACTTCTTGAAATTCTCTTTAATTTATGAGTTTAACAAATGAAGCTATGAAATAAAAGTAAATGAATCGAATGCCTAGAATTTGTTGTAGTGTTAATTAATTAAGTATATTTTGGATGAAACATTCTGACATCTTATGGTGAATTTGTATATTCCCATTGATTTGTTATAGATTGAAGCTGGTCAGTCTCTGTTGCTATATGTGCATCCTGAGTGGATTGCCTCGATATAACGATTATTCACAAGTATTATTTTTAAGTTGGATTGTGACTGGTAAGTGAAATCCAGGATGCGCTTTTCTACCTAGTTGTGAACGCGGTGGCATTTGACACGAAACGGACTGAGTTCGAATCCCACTGTGAACATCAACATTGGGATCCAGGCACATCCAGCAGATGAATCCCAAATAGGACAAAACGCGCGTCTTGGATTCCACTTGTCAATCACAGTCCAACTTAAAAATAATTCTGCCATTTGTTTAAGTTTATTTTTTAAATGGACTGTGAAACTCACTCATCAATTAAATTGATATTGAAATAAAAATCAAGGAGTTTGTACCTTTAGGCAACTCCTTACAAGAAGAAATAATTTCTCATTACAGAAAATTGGATATTTGTCATTCATCACTAAACTAATCGTATCATATATGTCACTCAGTGAAATATGGGACTGTTCACATGAATTACTATTTTAATACTAACTAATGCAGATGAGCCCTAGCTGAGCATATACGGAACTCATCTCATAAACATTGCAGAGCTTGGAACATATTTATATTATTTTAGTTACCACATTGGGATAATACAGCGAGACAAAATTATCAAGGTGATTACCAAAGTAATTGTAATATCAGGGGTACTAAATAAATCAGTCAAGATGAAAGAAAGAATTGACGGGAAAGGAGTACAAGATGATCCAATTCATGAAGAAACAAAAAGAGCATGTATTTGTATCATCGTGACCTATTTTCGGCCATGTGACATAACATCAACCATTGAGCTTGGTCTCCGCTCCAAAAGCAATCGCAGTTTGCATATTCAAAGATGGTTTAGTCCAACAGACAGTGACCAGTAAAATGCCACGTCTCATTTTTTCTTAACCTATTCCTACTTCAGCCAGTATTAAACACATAATACATGTTCGAACTGGCTCAGTCCATTATGACTCATTACTTCATTTTGTCAATTACCATCGCCCTCTGTAAAAATACTGGAATAATAATCCTTATAAAGTTTCATTATGTACTTTAAGTATCCAAGAGACAGTAATTAGTTTGCTTTATTTCGTTGTAACGCGTGGTTTTGAATTTTTTTATCGACCGCGAAATCTCTGTCGTCAATTATTATCTCGTTTAGGTTGACCAAATGATTCGGCTCCTAAGCTTTGATACGACCCCCAGGCTAAAATTACACTGTAACGTGAACATGAGAGAGAGGGCAGGAAATACGGAAAAACTAACACCTTACTGCAAGGTTCAATCTATAGAAAGCTATTGTATTTATAGTATCATAAATGTCCTTTTGGTTTCTCGAGATATCTATGTCCTACTAAACGCAGTAGTAGTAAGATAACTGTCCAATCAGAGATATATCACGTGACTTCTCATTGTCTAGAAGTTTCTGGTAAAACTATCTGCGTGTTGATTGGACAAAATGTTTCCCACTGATTTCTACGCCTTTTCGAGCTTTTTTCAAGGGATTTTTTGGTGCTACACAACATATTTCTATTTCACTGTCTAACTATTCGTGTAGAAAGTGTAACTTCATTTCCATAGATTTTGTTATCTAAATAAATCATCACGCTGGTATATTACTAGTTTTCTTTTGCGGTTAGTTGACATACAATTAAAATAATAAAACCATTTTCAGTTTTGCAATAAAAGTTACTAGAAATAGTAGAGTAGAGAAGTTGTTTTTTCACACTATTCACGTAAATAAATTAAAGCATCTTCTTGAAAATTATATTTGACAAGAAGCATTCTCAACATTGAACCAACTGAATTCTTTTACATCAATCTCTTTAAACAGAATAGATTGTAAATTCAATGACTGAAGATACTACCAATTTTTTTTAAGGAAATGCACCAAAATAAACACTTTTGATCCATTTTTTCTATTTACTTAGTGAATGATCACTGCATATAACAGTGTGATTTTGATGAAACATTTAATTTCATGTGTTTGGAGTTAACCGCAATACTATGAGTATATCTAGTGTAGCACAATTCAATATACTGGGCAGAAGGCCCAAACACAGTGGAAGTTGGTACTTGGAATATTTATTAACAGTTACATCCTAATATGCTGCAATCACTCACTAAATAAATAGAAAAATAGCTAAAAGTTCTGAGTACTACACACTTTTTAGTAATTGAAGACAGTGCCGATAACCACGATCAATTCCACTTTACAATGATTCTATAGTTTTTTTTACGACGTCTCGATCAACAGATATTACTTGATAATGCGATTGTTGATCAACAGCATTTGCTTATTGTGTGTGTGCTGTTTTTTCTCATTATTGCTGTCGAACCCACACGTAGGTTCCTAATTACTTTACTATGTGTCTAACTATATGAAATTAGTATTCCGAACACAACTATCTTCATGAAATCTCTACTTTTACAAATCAATTTATTTTTTCTATACAAAGTGTGTTTAATTAGAATATGAGTGTAAGCTTTTGTAGGTGTCCATGATTGAAGGTAGCAGTAGTAGTATGATAAATATGTTAATGTCAACGCCTGTCTGATGAAAATATCATTCCTATATATATATATACACACACACACCTACACACAATCGCACATTTATACAATGCTAGAAATATTTCTTCCATGGTCTATTCCACTACTCTACTATTATTACTGTTTCATGATGGGTTTCAACATAAATATTGAAATCTGTACATAGATATGTGTGTCGATGACTCCATCAAGATTTGTTCAGCCTAAAATAGAATCATATTTATGTGTATAAAAGTACAACACTTATAATGACTAGTCATCCTAGGGTAGTTTCATTCAACTAAGAAGGTAAGAAAAAAGATGAATCATATTTCATCTTAAATATAGATAATTAACTTTATTAATCTTGTTATTAATTCTGAAGTGGTTAGTTTTAGTAGAACATTTATTAAAGGTTAACGAAAATCTATATTTATTTGTTTGTGTTTGTCACAGATTGATGTTGATTGGGTACCACTGTAATCAGGAAGCACTGGGCATCCATATAGTCCTATTATGGAACTTATCTATAGTTTACGTCCTCGATCCGAACAGAGAATTGAACCTGGGCCTTCAGGTCTCACGGTGGTTGCTTAACCATCCTCAGTCACTGAGCCAGCGTTCAAAACTTAATACTGATCCCCACGAAATCACCTCAATTCAAAATCCATGTTTTATCAACAGAATATTCAAATGTTAATGTTGAAAGAGATTAGTTTAAATTGGAGACTGAACACAAAATAATCTATAAAGCTCTTGAGAACATTACGAGTACGAGATAGTTCTGTCGACACATATCAAAACGTTTCTATAATGAACATACAAGTAATCAAAGACAAACTCATCGAAGATCATGAGAATTAAGATAACAGCAAGTCAATTGATGGAAATATATTAGTTTACTAATTTCAGACCATTTTTAACACAGCGTGGTCGTCATGTGATGTCGTCAGTGAGTTGTTACTACTACACTCTCGACTTAGTTATTTTCACAAGTCAATACTTCCTAATAAATCTTCATAAAATGTATCACGTAGTTACCAGTAGATTCATCGTAACATTATTTTGGTTATATACAATTCACTCAAACTACGTTAAAGCGAACTAGGGTGAACATACTAGAACTTATTTTCCTTCATTATTTTATGAAGTTTTCCAATGCTGCTACAACTTTAATGTTGTTTTTTTTAATTCAAAACCTAATGTCTCTAAACGCGCTTCTGTTTCTTCTAATTATAGTAAGATTGCATAGAAATACAGCTAGTATCACGAGCTAACTTCAGCTAAGCATTCAGTTATATAAACAGGAAATATTTCAGAGCTGTTTCATCCTAATATGAGATTTCTGAGAATTGGACAACCCCATCTGACTTCTAACCAAGAACTTTCAAGCCTCTCTAAGAGTGCTTAACCTCAAGAACAATGACTTGATATTTGTTTTAAATTGTGATATTTTTTGAAACTTCACTTAATCTGTATTAATGATATTTACTAAAATTCTGTGTTCCGTGATTAAAGCATTTAGCTGGAAACGAACATAGTATGAAGTGTCTACTACTGTTACTTGGAGTTTCATTTTTCTTAATTTTTAATTCATGTGGTGAAAACAAAATTGTCTAACTTCATTAAAAATCAGTCTGTATTCATTGCATCAATCTTTTCAATTATTCTTGTCATCATTATTCTGTAACGTTTAAAATCAATGAATAAATATTAATGGTGTTTCGCTTGCTATTCATTCACATGTCTATCTAGCTGTTCAAGTTAAAACGGAACAATGGACCAACACATGTTACCCTTAGAATTAATTATATTTACTTTCCTATGTCTGACATGTAATTGCTTAGTTTTTACAAAAGAAAATATGATCTTTATAATCAATTTACGAAAACAAGAAGATATCTGAAACAATCAGTCAATTAAATAAAACGGAATTATTCTAAGAAAATGATTGCAACTGACAACAGTAGTAACTGCTTAGTTGACTGAATGCAAATTTAAAATGTCTGATTATTCGAAAAATAATAGGTTGCTCATAGAAGTGGTCTCTATTTCTTAACTGAATAGACTTTTGAGAACACAACGTCTAACTCATTGATTATGCGTGAGGACTTGAGGGAATTAAACCTATTATTTATGTACAAAGTAGTGTGACAATGACTACTTGTCAGAGAACAAACGGGTAACTATTGGTATGGGAACTCAAGTAAAAATACTGTACAATATAGTGCCACTTTAACTAGTAGAAGAATTTCTACTAAAGTAATCGTCAAAAATATAACAAAAATGAAATGAATTATTTCGCAAACTATCAGCGACTTCATTGATCTACCTACGATTAGTAATTTTACTCCCATTTTAAGTATTCACGTATACACCCTCAACTAATTCACTATTAGTTGCTTAATTAGATATTTATGCAGAATGTACAAAATATCTATTGTTATAAAGGAAAAACTAAGAAGTTTAATTGAACTTCCAGAACTATTTTCTTAGTAGATTAGTTTACATGCTTTGGTTGCATATATATTAAACACTTTGTTTATGTTAATTTTACATTCCCTTAGTCTAAACTTCCGATTTGACCCATTGGCACTTATTATATCATCTTCCATTTATGAACTAGAACTAATTACTTATGTGACTGCTACCCCCCGCCCCCTCAATTTTTAATCATAATCATTAAGCACGAAAGACTAGCTTCAGTGTACTTAGCTGGTCACATTCGATTATACGTAAAGTAGAGTTATTTATGTTTGATGTTTGATAAAATTAAGTCGAGTGCTCGGGAAGTGTAAACATCAACGCCAAGATATAGATTCGTCCAGCTGACAAAATATGCGTCTAGGATGCAACTTCGAACCACAGTACTAGAAAATTACTTTTTTTGAAATAAATTACGTTGCAACGACTAATGAAATGATCTAGGCTATTTTATGATTGATGGACCGATAAAATACTTGAATATAGAGACATAAACCACATTAATTTCTTAGTGTTCACGATTCCAACTTTTCATTCCTTCTTTTGTTAATTACCCATTTCATTACGTTGACTAAATCATGCACCATTTTGAATATCCTACTAACGGTAACTACAAACTTATGCACAAATAAACAATCACGACATATCATCAGATTAATGGTTTCGTTGTGAGGGGTAGATCTAATTAGTAATAATGTATTGTGAAATTTTCAGATCAAAATCTACTGAAGAATTAGCTGATCTATTAATGCACTGATGGTCTAATTAAGCATATTTTTCTTCACACTTATTGATTCATTCTATTCATCGGTCTAACAAGAAATGAGAATCGAAAAATATATTAACAAAATTTGATTGACAGTGTAACATTGTTTTGTTCATTTCACTACTCATTCACATATACACTAAACGAGACGAAGTTTATATAGAGGTATCTCATTTATTAAGGTGTTTGATTTTCACCAACTAAGGTTTAGGTTCCAATCTCGCTCCACCTACTTGAATTTAAGTAACCTAGTAATATTAATAAATATTGCACTTACAGTATGGCTCTTTCTTGTAAATAAGTCACACAAATACAGCTAATATTTGTTTTTTAATCGTCTTTGTTTAGTTGGTTTTTTCTCTTCCATTAGCTTCGTATCAGTGTATACATTCTGAACAAAATACGGATATCCCAATAATTTAAAATACAATTATTTCTCGCTCACGATGTGTTGAAGATAGCCTAATTTTAGTAAAGTTGGACTTTTATGTAGAAAGTCATCCAATCACTATATGATAAGCTTTAATCTCATGACATCTCTTTCTTTAGCCGGATATATTTGGTACATTAATTTTAAAGCGATTGCTCCTCCAAAGGAGAGAGGGGGCGAAAAATACACGAACAACTGTAGTGATACTGTTTGAGTTATCCATTAACTAAATTTGCATAAGCACATACATGGTTTGCAGACATAGGTAGAAAAAATCTAAAACTACTTCAGCATATATTTAAAACAGTTAAGTTCAGTTACTTCTTTAAATTCTAATCTCACCTTTAAGGTTCTATTTAACCAGACTGATTTTTATTTTGGATTTAACTGTATCACTCCTGATAAGTGTGAACTCTACCCGTTAAAACTTCTCACTAGAACTTTAGGAACACCTGGAAGTTAGTCACTAGTGAGCTGCTTATTGTAATTGGATTGAGGTGGTTTTCCAGTGACAGGTTGGTATTAGGTTTAAATGTTTGCATTCGTCACAGAGTGATGTTGGTTGAGTGCCAGAGAGCATTGAATAGTTATTTGTTTCTAGTATGAGCATCGTCAACAATGCATATCTTCGATTCTACTTGGGAATCGAGCCTATAACCCTCAGGCTCCTCAACTAACGCTTAGCTATTAGGCCACTGAGACGGCTTTCAAACGGCTGATATTTCTAACTCAGTCAACTCACATCAGATTTGCACAACCTCATTCATATCCGAAACGGCTGAACTCCACTGGTCAAGTCTTCTTACTAGAACTCACGAAATTACCTCAGGAAGCTAGTCACTAGTGAACTAATACCGGTTGTAACTGGGTATGATGGAGATAGTTGGAATTTTAATCTGATATTCCTAATTAATCTGAAGGTTCTGGGCTGGATCCTTTGATGAAGGTCATGGATCTGCATTACTGAAGAATCTCATACTAGAACGAAACAGCTGTTAATTGTTATCCAAATTAGACCATTCCATAGTGATCAAATTAAAATTCTGTAATCTGCGTAGTACCCAATTACAGACTAATTTCTGATAAATAGTTCAACAAACTATGTTATACTCAGTTTACTGGCATGTGTATTTACCTCTTGATGAAAAATGTCAAATCACTTAATTAACCACACTTTTTCATAGCATACATTCGGATAAATTGAATTAATAGTTTACTAACTAACTGTAAGTTATGTATATAACCATTATAATAATATAACATGACTAACAGTAAAACTGTAAATATTTATTTTTCCTCATTTGAAGTCATTTCTGTAATAGCTGACATCAAACACCCAAGGCATCTACACTAGTCATTATAACTAACCTGTGCTCACTAATTAATTGAGAATAAACAACCGAGGAGTCCTATACTAGGATGACACACTTGCCTAGTGCTTCCTGACTTATAATTCAATAAACTATATGCCCAGTAGCATCGGTATATTCATTATATGTTTATATGATACCATTCATTTTCTATGTAAAATAAATTCCCTATATTTTTTGCTTTAATAAATGTAATTTTAGTGATTACTCAATTACAACAGCATCATCAGTGTCATGTTTTATGATCGATGGTAAAGAGTCTCAATTAGATAAGAAGATGGATTCAACAACATCTGAAGGCTTTAATAGTAATGGTACGCAAACAGTCGACAATGAAATACTTCAAAATACTAATAATGGCTTAAACAGTAATAGTACAAACAGTCAGTTATTATCAGACGATAATTATGTAAAGGATACCTACAGTTGGAAAATTAGTCAATCAAGAGGAATGAGTTCATTTCAGAATTCTTCTCCTTATTATCAGTTTTCCTCTGATTTATCTAATAAACCAAATTATGACAATCATCAAAATCTACGTCATGATCAGCTATCATTTAATAAAATAGAAAATTATTTACCTGAAAATAAATGCCAGTTAACATCAAAACCACTGAATGAATTTCAGAATTCATTGTTACCAATGACAAAGCCATATCTACATCCAACATTATCATCTTCATCACGGTCAACAGCTAACTCATTATGTTCAATCAACTTGATTGGACAATGTGAGTCTACACCAAATACTGGTGCCTGTTATGTCATACCTGTTAACAAGGTAGATTTAACTTTTTAAATTAATTATTAATGTAAAGACCTTGGTTAATTGCGAAGCGGTGCTTTAATGGTGACATGGCTTAAAACAGTTTGCGATGGCACAAGTTCATCCATTCCTTGTCCTTCTCCAAAGTATAAGCTTCTAAATTCATCATAATTTCCTGTTTACTGAGTTATATATTGCTTTTAAAATCGTATCTTCATATTCTATTCCTTCCACTTAATACTAACTCTTTTACTATCTCCACTACTCTGGGATTCGATCCGACAATTTCATCTCTATCTGCTAATTGAGGCATGGCAACTTGAATTGATGTACTCACGCACCTAGCTCTACGTTCTACCTGACTGACTAACTGACTGACTAACTCAATAATGCTCTTCGCTTTAATTTTGTCAACCGAATAGTAAGTGTCACTAGTTCATACATTTTGCGTATGTCTGAAATCCAAGTACATCTATACTTGGTAAATTAGTTTATAAGAAGATTGAGAAGTTGAGAGAAATATGATTCGATGCAAGAATTACAATCAGCAACTTATGAGTTACTCATGTGTTAATATTAATTATCTCAGTGTTTATTTTAACTATTAAGAGTGGATTTTATGCAACTTTGCACTCCCACATATTACTGTACAATTCATGTATTTAATTTCTGTTCTAGATAGATAGTGGTATCAAACTTTGCAATATCACACAATTAAGTCGACGTAAAGTCGATTAGGGGAAATGATTCCCACATATTTTTGCAGAATAACATTTCAATTCTATTACGTAAGACACTTCTTCCACACACAGCATACATTCGCATTTATTAGCCCCATAACTCAGCTTCTACTGAACCTTTGTTACATCATACCGATGTGTATTCCTAACTAGCTTCAACCAAACTTCTTTCTGTAAGTATCATAACCCTATTTAACACATTAGAGATTGCAAGTAGTTAATGAAAAACTATCGATATAAAACGGATTCTTCTTATTTTACTTAATTATTTACTATTGCCCTTCCAAAATTAATAAAGGAGACTAACTGTGTAAGATATCGAATGTGATTTTCATTTTCGGTTACATGAGGGAAATGACTCAGTTTTTCAAAAAATATTTCAGAATGAAATCCATTTGAAGTGAATTCAATTTCCAATTTACGATATAGTTTCCAGTGCCTTCTGTGATAGTCCATAAGATAAAGCATTTGACTGTCACTCATTGTGTTGTGAAATTTCGTAAACTCGCTCCAAATAACTTTACTTTATGGAGTTACAATAACTAACCTTCAAAAAAGTAAGGTTCAAAGCTGATTTCATTAACTTGTACTTAATAGATAAATTGTACTAACATTTGAATTGATGTCATCAATCGGCATGTGAACTCTCTTGGTTTAAAAGTGTTTTTCTACTGATACTAATTTGTTGTTAAGATTTTATTGAAGTTAATTAGCTACCGATAAACTGAGTGAATAATTAAACTTATCTTGCATATACACAATCATTTGTAGGCTTTACAATCTTCTTATAGTGTGCATAACATTCGAAGCACACCACAGAGAACACTAATCGATGTAGACTTGAATAATCACTGTCCTAAATCTGATTATCCTCTTCAAAAAAATGGAATAAAGACTCCAACTAGTCAGTCCACCTACCATTTATCCACTCATCAGCATCAGAATACAATCGACGGTAAAACAAACAATCCAAATTTACAATACTTACCTCGTGAAAAAGTACGATCGCCTGTTTTTATCAATAAAGCCTCTAAAGGTTTTTACTATAGTCCCATTTCACAAAATCAACTGAGGCAGTCAACTCAAAAAGTTATTGATTGTCCTACTGTGCTTTACCCAGGATTAACAAGATATAATAAAGAATTACGTGTAACTTCATCAACGGTAAATCTATGCCAATCTTGTAGAGATTCTCCAAGTCGTAGACCAACCAGCAATCATTCACCAAGAGTTATCGAAAGAGTACAGTCGAAAACTACATTAAATAATTACTATTTCGGTCCAGAGAACATGGTTTCCAGAGATTGTTCTTTGTAAGTTTGCTTTTTGTTTTCACAATGTCATTTAATAACAAGTGTTCTTGAAAATAATGCATGATAATAAAATTGATAATGTCTTCAAAGTTAGTTATTAGTGGATGTCTGAAATTTGTTTAATTCCTCACAATTAAATATAATATCAGACTTCAAGCAATTTTAAGTATGAATTTTATTGGTAATATTTCAGATAGCTATGCTTATATCTAACATAAGATATGACTTACGTTTAGCAAAATTATGCATATACATATATATGTCCATTTAACTTCCACTTATCAACATGAATGAACAGTAACTTAAAAACTATTGAAAAGCAACTATCGCTTGATATACGTTTTGGACTTCATTAGGACTACAGAGTAGTAGGTATTCATGACACTTCATGAAATCAAATCAAGGACCTTTGAGTATCAAAGTGAATGTAGTTCTTTCGAACGGCTGAATTATTCCACGTTTCCTAATTTAATCTCAAACAAGTTATCTGAAAGATCCATTCATAATAACCCACTGTGAATTAGCAACAACATTCAAATGAATATTTATTGCTTAGATTACTTTTATAATTAGGCTTTTTTTATAAAGTTAAAAGATTCTTATTGAACTTTTTTGAACAATAAATCCTATAAGTTGACTTAATGCAGTCAGATGAAAAGAACTAAAAATTTTAATGTTGACAATCTTATTCACTTTAGTTAACTGCATGCTGATAAGCTAAGAAGAATAAATTTTTGATGCTGTAAATCAAAATACTGAAGTAGTTGATGCTTATGTTGTCATTTTATTGATTAATAGATAGTCTACAGAGACACATAGTCTATAACTACTCATATTTAAAATGGCAGTAGGGGTGGGGGGTGGTGGAGGAAGGGTGAATGCGTTTACTCATGAATATTTTCATATCAAACATTTTGGTGCCTAGTTTATTGATTTTGTTACCAAGATATTCTGAAGTTGTTAGGTATTTGCTGTTTAAAATGAAGTTCCAGCAAATCTTTCAGTTGTTAAATAGTATATTAATCATACAAATAAATATTTTTTTATTTAAGTGTTATTTTCATTAGAGCGAATGTGATCGTACTAGTTAGTTCTTTTTTTTCTGAGAACAATATATTTAAAAGTTTTTATGTCATAAATTTACATTTCATGAAAGGTTATTACTAGGTCATAATCTCAAATCAATGCATATTATTCAACATATGATCATAGTCACATTATGTTGTAATCTATTTCATTGCGATCACTTTAAATGAGATATTAATGTAGAATAGCTTATTTTAATGACAAAGTAATTGATCTTATGTAGGATAAAAGTCTGAACTTATGAAATGTTTTAAACATAGATCTCTTAAAATAACCTGTACAATCAACCAGTCCAGTTGATATTATCTAATGATTAAAATATATTGTAATCCTATTATTTGATATGAAGGCTTAATGCTCACACTGAAGTATGAAGGTCCTGGGTTTGGACCCCTTCATGGTTGCGGGGGGGAGGGTGATACTTTTGCAAAATGTTACACTAAGCAAGAACAGTTGTACAGTACTGTTTGGTTTTTGACTGTTGTTTATTTAGAGTCAGTGCCTGGTGTAAGCCAGGATCGTTTTCAGTGGAAGTTTGTCTTGCACACCCACTGTTTAGCTTCACTTCGAATAATAATGCCATATTTAATTAGGAGATTCCGGTGAGACAGTTGTACAATTTAAATATGGTTTTTCCTACAACCCAACATCTGAGGATCCCTTAATACTAGAAAACCTTTGTACTAATTTGGAACCCCTAAACGGTGCTTACAAACAACTGTATACAAAATCTTTCATTCAACTATGATATGCTCTGAAATAGTGAACGAAAACTTATTGTCATGGTAAATGTAATTATTTTCCACTTGACACAAACAATATATAAAGAAAGAGGAGCTCGGAAAATTCAAAATTCTCTGTTTGACCTATCTACCGAATACTCCAAATACGTATCAGACTTTATGGTTAACACTCAATGTAGGTAGATGTTGAATAAATGATAAGAAATAGTTGCTTCGTTTTAGCATTTGATTCACTTTCTCATATACCTAGTACATTCAAAGAATAAGTTTTGCTGAATTCCATCAATCATTTTGTTCATTGATTTTTACTCTCTCATAGTCGTTAAGTAATCAAAATCAATCTGTAGATCTCGGCTGGGAATGGGTACTTGTTAGGACTCATTAGGAAAGCATATCTACAAACCTGATAGAATTTGATTTCTGTCATCTGATATAGAAGCTATCAAAGTTACAACTAGTCACATACATTAGAAAATGTATATGGAATAAACCTATCCTCATATATTCAAGTATCTAAGAAATATACAGTCTATTAGGATACCTACATTTTTCTTGTTCATTTTAGGTTTGATGCTTAAAAGGCTACTTGACTTCTTTATCTATCAACATTGAGCAAATAATAAGAATAGACATCTTATTTAGTGTGAATAAATTTCGATTTAGGAACATCTAGCGATCACTAAATAATAAAATAGTTTAACACTTAAGTACCATTCAGTACCCTAATATGTATCTGTTACCAATATTTAAACAGTTGGTAAATTGAAATTTAGATTTCGGAATAACTAAATGTTTTAAATGAGTCAAATGGAATCGACACCGACGGGATTCGTTTTCAATTATAAACAATACTTCTAAAACTATTCAAAACATCCCATATCAAGCTTTCCTATATGCACCTTTAATACAACTTGATTATGTCGTTAATAAGTACACAAGATTAACCATAATAACGTAAACATAAATATAAATTCAAATAGGTTAACACTGATATCAAGCCTCATACTGCCTATATTCTGTTTTAAAAATTTCACTATAAAGACTTCAAACATGTAAGAGTATGCTAGACGTTCTACACTTTGATTAAGATAATTCAACCTACATTTTTAGATGTAATTAGCAAGCTACGTAACTCGACATCACTATACACTAAATTTTCTATTAGAAAGATAACAGGAAGTTTTTTGATTTTGAATTTCATGGTTGCTAAACTTCACAGCCTAACTTAGCATTACTCAGTATCCCAGTTAGAAAAAACAGTAGTTAACTATTTAAGTCCTGTTGAGAGTTAGTTATAATTCGAAGCTCTTATGTTTATTTCTTTGATATAATAGTGACCTCAATCAACTACATAAAATGATATTACATTTTATCCAATGATAGGTAAGTGGGATCAATTCACTTACGTAGTAGATCAATCAGATCGAAATTAATTCATCAGAACATCAATTCTGTTTGACGAATACGTGTTTAGGACTATGAGACATTTACATAAGTCAAATGTTTCTTTATGAAATATAATAATATTTTAAAATAATTATAGTATATTCATATTCACTACTTAATTATAATGTGATCAGTGCCAAAATATTAAGTTATTTTTATTGTGATATTTTCTTTATTAATGTATAGAATATGAATTCACGTCTATATTAAACTATAATATGTACTCTAGTTAGTTTGTATGATTACTTTTACGTTCATTCAAGTGATAGATGCATTTACAATCATGCTTGTTGTTATGGTTACATTCCTTTATTACTTACTATACACGCACATGTACACTGACATGTACATCTACTAAATTTTACAGATGGTAACAGAAAATAAAAATATCTACCGATTTTAAGATTTTATTTTAAAATGGTTCTTCCTTCTTTTTTTTTTTAAACATCATTATACCCTTACAGTTAACATTCAATTGGTTCTTTAAAAAAGAGGATAATATTTAAAAACAGACTGATTATGAACTAAATTTACAATGGTTGTAATAAAGTTTGCAATTTTTGTTTCAAGTTACTTTGTCGTTACTGATAATTGTATTTAGTAGTAGAGATAAAATATTTAATTTGACTATTCAATCTTCTACTAAAAATATATTGCCTTATAGAAAAAGGAAAAAGAATATTCTTTTGAATTCTTAAATAATGTCTTCCTATCCTTAAATCACTAGAAAAAGCAATCAGTTGTGAATAGTAGTGATCAATCAGGCAACATATACTAGCTAACACTTAGTTATCAATAGAATATACTGTCATTCACTATTACTGTTTCCATACGTGCATAATATTGGTAGAGTCAAAGGTTATAGTGAACTGTTGTCATAATTGATTTGAGGTGGTCTGTGCAGATTGGTATTAAGTTTTAACGGACTGAATCCGTACCACTGAAATCCAGGGATAGATGGTCATCACGCCATATATCACAAATTGATGGAAGAAGAGATCCTACCATTAGATGCCAGCCCAGTGGTGCAGAGAGATAGGCATTCGTCAACCTAAACCCTTTGGGCAAGAATCTATAGTGCACACTGCTGCGAAGTCCCATACTAGGATTAAACATATGTACAGTGCTTCCTGGTTTTCAGTGGTACCTTCTCAACATTAATCTGTGACGAATTCAATCAACGATTAAGATAACTGTCAATCACAAGTGATATTCGTCAGGATTGTCAATTATCCTCCTATTTTTGTATATTTTTGTCGTAAAGATTCTCTTAAAAAAATTTTTAAATCAAACATTTGAGAGGCTTGTCTTCTCTCTAGAAACTTGCTATTCCATCTAAAGAACGTAAATCATATATCCCTGCCTGACGAACATGCTAGTTTGTAGGCGGATAAATCATATCATGTTAAATGTGATATGTGGGATGAAATTTGCGTGTATGAGGGTTAATTAATCAAATTAAATCAATTTGGTATACATATACATTGTTTACTTGTATTCATCACAGATTTATCTGTATTGGGTACATTAGGAAATAAAGGAGCACTGGACAGTTGTTTCATCCTTTTATGGAATCTTCCAGAGGTATATATCTTCGAACTCAACCCCAGGGGATCGAATCCACGATCTTCAGGTCTTTCTGTGAACATTTGGTCATATGTTCGTCAAATCGTATGATTCTACCACATCCGAAATAGTGTATAATTAACTTATTCTCATTTCTTAAACAATTGAGCCTGACATTTGTAAGTGAATGACTTATTATTACCATAATTCGATATAATTGCATCAGTCACGTGGCAATGGTTAACAATTGACTAATTGGAATAATTAAGAACATATCATATGAATGACCTGGACTTATTTTGATTCAATTACAAAATGGTATAGGGGATAAAATGTATAATGGAATACACTAGAATGGAATGTATGTAAGTTACATTTGTTTTCAAGATAAGCCATTTTATTATCTAGCAAAACAGAATGAAATCAGTTTAAACTATTACACAGCATGTTTAGTTAAGTTTTTTTTGGGGTATTATTTCACAAAGTACAATGTTTCCATAAAAAATGTCAAATTGCTCCACCTTTAATCACTTTTGCGTATATTTCTTTATAATCTACGAGGTCACATATAACCTGATGACAGATTGTAGTTTTCCTAGTTCTGTCTTAGGGAAACCTCATCATTTAGTTGATGTTGAGCTGTTTGAATACAATCAGCTAAAAGCTTTGAACCTAGATATAACTGAGACTTTGAGGTAACTTATACTTCTTTCTAAAGAAATTTGCAACAATTAAACTAAGACTATCTCAAAGCAAATAACTAAAATAATCTCAGATTAAATATGAATGATTCTTACTTTATGACTATCAACCACATTTAACCAAATTTGTCATTGTGTATAATACTTCTTCATTGAAAAAACCACATTAAATAGAAAAACTGGTTAAACTGGTGATTTTATCTTAATGATAACAAATTACTGGTAACATTCACAATGATAAGTATAATAGATGACTGTTAATCAAGGCATAATCGTTTCAGACCTGTAACAAACATACTAATTAGATATTAGCATTGATTTAATTGTCTTTCGTATACACCTTGAATGTAGTACTGATTTCTTTTTATGCATATAATCAATTTTCTTTAGGTATACATGATTCTATTCTAACATTCTTCAAAACTCATCTTCTTTACACTTGTCTCTATGCATTTATTGTTATTTATGTATATCTGAAATTTAGTTCATGGGATCATGGTATATTTCAATGATTAATTATTTTCAGTTTGTATATGTATGTTACAGTGAAACTTTTAAAAAAATTCTTTTAATAAGAACTTAATGTTACTGTAATTTTGAAACATTCATGTGTATATTCGAATTGAGGTTATTTTCCAGTATTTTCAATGTTCAATAAGTGTATTGTATCTAGTGGTTTAGGTTAATTTTTCATTTATATTTAATGAGTGAATATTTCATGTTAGAGCGTGGTTTACATTGAAGTCTTCATTTCAATTATATGGAGCTGCCTACAATTATCTGTTATATGTTAGTGTTGATCAACCCGACACACGGGTTGAAGAGGATACAAATAAGTCTTGAAATGAAATCTTTAGTAAAAATTACACTCTAATTTACAGCACTTATCTACCGAATGAGCGATGAAACGGTCGCAAGTACTGAATCTCACAAAGTTGGTGAATATTAACGATATTGCACATAACTTTAGTCCCTGTTCATCAGGCTAGTGAATGTGCATCAAAATTAGTTAATTGAACAACACACTAAAAAAAAATTTTCTAACCTCAAATATATATGTAAGTTACGATAGCTGGTTTTTATATTTAAAATAAGCACCCCTAATGAGAAAGATGAATTTTCGACGTTTTTCGTCGTCATGTAAGCCTGACTTATAAAGTCCCAACACTAATATACTCTATCAAGACTTTAAGCTACATTTAGTTCCTGTGCTGTGATATTCATGATCATAGTATCGGATAAGTAACATTGTCAGTAAGCTGAGAGGTTAGTCAATAACATTAATGTTCCAGATGTTAGTACATTCCATTGTCTGAAAGATTATTAATATTTGACATCAATATAAAGATACTTTACTTTCGTTTGTCAATATATTACAAACTGGTTGTATAACCGCCAGACTGATAGTAGATAGGGGAAAACAAATTATGCAATTTCTACAATTATCTGCTTGTATAGTTTGTGACTAATATGGGTAGTTCTATGCTGTCAGTGTTCTGAATATACCCTTTAATCAACACTTCATGGAAATGAAGATATGATGTAAAAATACTGACAAGTTAGACTGATTTAGTTAGGTGAAGTTATCAACTTATATATTTTTTTAAGGTTTGTTCAACTACGGCTTAATATTTGACGTACCACACTACGAACTAACCTTAATTGGACAACCAACTATACTTCAGGACGTGAAGTCCAGCCATATTAGGTGTGAGGCAAATATTCTGCAATGTCGTTGGATGAAGTTTTCCCACTATATCATGAATCGATTGCAGTTTGTAACGTGAATCATCAGATGTTTACTCAATAGTTTAGTAGGTTAATGTTCTCTACGAGATATAAAATAATGAGTTAATCCCTGTATAGGATCATGAATGAGTAGGGACGCAGAGACTCATTGTAGTAAAACTAAATAGTTGTCTAATGTTACACTCCCTTCAGTAGTTGTCTACATATGGTCAGTGTTATGTCCTGCGCTCGACCAGTCGCGACATATGGAAAGAAAATAATAACCTTGTGAAGACTAATGTATACAAAACGTTAACGTTCGATTTTTATCCTATTTTGAACGGTTGGCTCGATTCTAGCTAGCCCGTACGGAATAAAGTAAGAGCACACGACCTTAATTCACTAAACCAAAGACTTTTTTAGCATGTTTCAAGCGTATATATATATATATATATATATATATATATGCATAACCAGAACACACAACAAACCAATTAGAATAATGATATCAATACGCAACAATGACATTTGGAACAGGAAGACGGAGTAAATGGTCCATAAATAACTGGTTGTAATTTATGCATGAAAAAACGCTGTGGCAATAATTTGTAGTTTAAATAAAGGCTGGAAACTAAGGTGATAAATAAATAAAACCTTTGTAAAATAGCTTTTAAAGTTCTTACCTCTTAGATTAATTGACTCCTACAGCAATCAGTCTATGATGGGAAATTCCAGTTCAACCATTTCCACGATGTCCAATAATAACAATACACCTCAGTAGGTTACCATGGGACCAGTCATTATTATTATTATTATGTTTTCATGTAAGATGAAATCCGTAATTTCGAATCATCCAAATAACCGTTATCTAAGTTGAGAGGTAACCATCCTAATGTTTTTTTTTCCTATATTTCATTCTAAATATTAATCACATCATTTGAAATCAACCTCTTTTTAGATCTACAATTCAATAAATGCATCTACGTTCATTAACTATTTACTTTATAATTTACTTTAATGAATTCATCTGTGACAAAGTTGGCTAATATGGTAGATATGTGACATTCAACATAATTTCTTGTATGATATAACTATCTTTTTCACAGAATAACTATACATTCTTTTTGTTACGTAACTTAACAATTCATTGAAATTTATCAATTTCATTTCATTCACTCAAATACAGTTCATTTTCTGATGTTTTAATTCAATTAAAATTAATCAATCACCATTTTACAATTATTTTAATTGTTTTCTTTTCTGTTTATATTTTCAATGCATTCAATAAGTTTTACTTTATGTTCATTTCAAATTGATGTACTCTTTGAATGAAACATACTACTTAAGTGTGATTTCATGATTTCACTTAGTATTACATTGATTTACATTGGTTGATTGTATATCTGTACATGTATATGATTGTGTATGTGTGTGTATGTATATAAATAGATGTGTTTCCACCATTTATGTACACAATTTTCATTATAACAACAACAAGAAGAAGAAGCTGTGAAATAAACGATGTTGAACTACTCATTAATGATTGCCTTATTGTTGTTTCTAGCGGAAAAGAATCTAAATTAAAATATTTATCTATCTAAAGGGAAGGTGTTTTGTTAGCTAACTTGAAATACAAATTAATAGTTATCAGCCTTTATGTTTATCATATTTATAGTCGTAATCTCATCTGGCTGATCTCGATCACTATTCGTTTCAGCCTGTAAGAAAACACACAAGTCCACGTGCGACCATTACAGAATAATCAGTTTAACGAATATAGTGTCTAAAATACTATCTTCAATAATACTAACTAAAGCTCATGAAGAATAAACTCGAGAAAACTAAGGTGGCTTCTGACCTGGACGTGATTGTATGTATCAAATATTCACACTTCGGCAGATTGTGAAACATAGGCACACTTTTAGGCGTCAAACAATAGCTGTATTCCTTAACCTTAAGGCGGCGTTTGACTCTATCGATCGTAAGGTTATGTGGGAATGTCTATCACTGAAAGGTGTACCGGAGGAGTACATTAACCTTATACAAGCTCTCTACTCGAACACCACATGTCGAGTTAGAACTTATGGTAGATTATCGTCGGAACCTCTAGTGGCGTTCGTCAAGATTGTCCGCTTTCCCCATTTTTATTCGATTTTATAATTGACATACTTCTAGAGTTATCTCCTTCCAGGAGATAAACTTTCTGACTTAGAATATGCAGATGGTATAGTTCTATTGGGTGAAGATGCTGATAAAATGCAGAACTTTTTGACAACCTTAAACATGAATGTAAGCATGTTTGGGATGCGATTATCCACATCCGAATCTCGGCTCGTATACATAAGGCTCGATTGGCTTTTGCCAATTCGCGTCACTTGTGGAAGTAAGCGAGACATTCGTTTACTGACGAAAGGACGAGTTTACTGTGCAGCAGTTCGATCTGTTTTACTTTATGGATGTGAAACATAGCCATTAAGGATAGAGGATATCCTTTGGCTTCTAGTATTCGATCATAGATATCTCCAAAGTATTGCTTGTGTTTGCTGGGACCACCGAGTAAGCAATGCATGGGTTAGAAATAGAGTACTAGGCAAATATTGTAAATTTATTGATGAAGTAGTAAATCTTCATTAGCTGGGGTGGTTAGAACATGTGTTACGTATGCCTGACTACTATCTACCTTGACGAGCGATTCTGTCTGGTGTAGGAGTTGGCTGGATGGAAGCTAGGGGGGAACAAACCGAAACATGACACCAGTCCATGAAGACATTGACAATTGGGCTGAGCCATGTAGATGGGTGTAGACTACTTAACAGAAGTCAGCGTGGTGATCGTAAGTAGTGATTAGAGACTGAATGATATGGCTCAAAATCGTTTCTATCATTCTTTAAGTATTGTCATTTCCTTATGATTGCCATTTTTCCAACTGTTTGTCTTCAGAATATCTGTTTATTTAACCGCTTACGTATAAGTTTATAGATAAGAATAGTATCGACGAATCTTTCGATTGTTGATTAATATAAATCGTATTTGTCTAGCAATTCTGACATTCTTGAAATTTTCAGTATTGATGGATGAGTTCGATTGACTATGTTTCAGTTTGTCGTCAACGAAAATAGGTTTGGAATTATGAGAATTCCTTTTTATTAAATTTTATGTTCTAAGTATTCTATAGAATTCTGGTTTCGGGTTACATAAAATGCGTATCTCAAATCCTGATAAAATTTATTCTCTCCTATCGAGCTTAATCGACCTTTAATTCTTAGATAACATTTCTGTTCGTGATATTAAGTGATGCATATTGGAATTCAATACAGAACATCAATTTTGTTATGATTGTATGAATTCTAACACAGAATCTCGTTCCATGACTTCTTATTACCTTCAGCTAGATAATATACTGTAATTTCCGATTACTGAATAACTTCCCAAATGATTGTTTATAAACATAACATTGTAAAACCTTTACGGATGGTTTTAATGAATCATTTGTAGTCAATAAAACTATATGCAAAAATCCACCGAGTGGTAGCTGAAAAGTCTCTTTTCTAAAGACAAATGGAGAATATTTTGAAGGAGTAAAATCTATGCATCCCAAAGTTTGTTAAATGACGTTTTTATAACCCAAGTTTTCATATTCAGTCAGCACATTATTTTATTATTTTATTCGGATTGGGACTAGCAAGCGGAATTTAGGATGCGTGTTTCGTTCTATTCGGGACTCGTCGGTTGGATGTACCTGCATTCCAGTGTTGATGTTCACACCGGGGCTATCGCTTTATTGAAGTGATCTGCTGGAGATGCATAAATGGCAACAGAGATTGATCAGTTTCAGTTCAAGATCTAAATACATTCTAATTATATTACACATTGTTATTTCATTAAGAAAAAACAAACATCAAAACTCACAAATCTTTAGGTAGAATCAACATGAAATCAAACCAATGTATTACAAGTAAACTCTTAGCCTTCGATCTGAAAACAATCGGACATTTTATGCGATCCAAATCACAGTACAGATATTTCTAGTTAATCATTTGTTATCACAGAATACAGTTCATTAGATACTAATTTATTCTATCTAAAGTAAAACGTTGACTTTTGTATTTTGTTCATTGCAGCTGTGTTACACTGAATCCCAACTAATCAACCTTAAGATTGATTTAAAAGCTTTCAGATACTCTACATTAGAAGTTAATTAACAATTAACTGAATAACAACAAAATTATTTCACAATGATAAAAAGCTGTTATCCAACTTGGATGCTTGTTAGCATTTCAGTTTGATTAGTAACTTTCATGGGTTTATATGAATTTTACTTTTCAAAAGAATTGACTAACCAGGTTTAGATTTGCATTTTGTCTGTATAAATAAACTGTAATATGTGTAAAATCTTAAGAATAAAGATGACAATTAACCGAATATAGTTTTCATCATAAAATGAAGTGATACCAACTGAAGAATCGGCGAGACTCAAATTTATTCAATTTTAAGCTGCTGAATGTACTTCAAAATCAAAACCCTTCAAGGGCTTGAGACCAGAAGCTGCATGTCTCATAATCAGCATGATCTATTTAAACCACTTAAACGAAGTCTATGATTTCGAATTCATAACATTCACACCTTAGCACTTTAATCACCCAATCTCATCGGTGAGTAACTGTCTCACTCTCGATATCCAGGTACGTCTAACTGACGATTTCAAAATAGAGTGAAACATGCTACAAGGATAGTAAAACCAGTCATATGCCAAATACACCAAAACTTGTGAAATAACACTATATCAAGGTAGCTCATTCAGGTTGCGCATACAAAAACACAAAGTGATTGGATACTTACTTGAATCTCAACAATGAGAAATTAGAAATCTTTACTAATAATGATTCAGTGAATGTGTTTCACGATAATCAGTAAAAATAATGACATAAAAGCTGCACAAATTAATTCATAGTTAACTGAATTCGTCTCGATTCATATTGGTAGGGTACTAATAAAAACCAAGAAGAATTGGACAGCTGTCTTTCCCTAGTGTGGGACTCCTGGGCTGTGCGCGCCCTCCACTTTCGCCGGGGAACTTGAGATTAGAGCTTTCAGGCTAGTGACCGTAAAACCCATCACATCAATGGGGCAGCGTTCACTGATAGAATTCCTACTTTCATCGATTTGTAATGCAGCGTTGCCAATATCCATGAAATCACTTCTCGAGTTTTACATTTTTGCAGACTCCTGTGACAAATAAGCAAAAGGTAAATGATTTCTCTTACCGATCCCCAGACTAGTAATAAAATGAAATTCAGTTTTCAATTTTAACTAATAGATATTATCAGTATGACTATTAAGGGTGAGAGATAGTTTTAGTGTTTATCAGTATTTCTATAGTTTTATGACAAGTTGTGTTTATTTAGGTAACCATTTGAAACTAAGGGGAATTGAGTATTTGTTCAGTTTAGGTATGAAACTCGTTAGCAGTGAGTATCCCTGACTTTAACTAAAATTAACAATAGAGAACCTCCAAACTCTGCAGCGAGTTCTCAGATAATCGAACATGCATCAAATTGTTATATTTCTAATTTCAAACAATTAGTGTTATTGCCACAGAAGATAAACTATGTGAGAACCATTGTTTACTGAATGATGTTGATGATAAAACATGTATGTTATTTGGTAATTCAAAATATTAAACTAGTGCAATTACAAATGATGAGATTTGTTTGTGCAATTTATTGTAGTAATTTATTACAGCTTTTCTACATCTACATTTGATTTTTAATACTTAATGGTGTGTTCGCTCCTATATGTCAGTAACTTTATGTTTGTGTGCCCGATAAGCCAAAGAATTCTCTCCTTTCCAAACCTCCAACAGTAGAGAGAAGGGGGTAACAAGTATCCATAATTATGTTTTAAGATTTGGATTCATTGACTGACTATAGAAGTGAAGAAGATCATTCAACCTTGACGACTGTTCGACTAGAATGTATTCGAGGAAAATGATATAATTAATTTATGTTTAACTGAAGGTAATTTGTAAGTTGTAAACACTGAAGTGATAATTAATTTATCTAAATGGAGCTTACGATAAAAAGTGAGTAAATATACTATAAAACGGTGGATAGATAAATACCTATTAATGACATTAAAACATACTACGAAGATTGAATTGTGATTGGCAAGTGGAATTCCGGACGCTGTTTAGAACTCGTCAGTTGGATATGCCTACATCCCAATTATGTTCATACCAATGGTCGTACTCGGTTTGTTTTGTGTAAAACACCGCCGCGTTTACACTAGGCTACTGAATCCAGAGAGTTGAAATTGTGCAGCGAGTATGTATGTAATTTGAAGGTATTTGTATAATCCATTTGACTTATTATGGATTGATTCCAGTCTAATTCGTACTTGTGAGCTATCTCTAAATCGAGGCAATCCTCTCAGGATACATGGATAACAATAGATTTTTTGATCAATTTCAGTCCACAACAAATCAGTGAGGAAACTCCCATACAAATTCTATTAACTTATTCATTAAATTAGAAACAACGTATATAAGCAAAAATTATTGTTTTCAATTAGATCACCATCAGGTTCTACTCAAACATACAGCAATATATATACACGAATATAAAGCTTACTAAACCAATGAAGATAATTTATAAGTAAACCAGATAAAGGAGGTGTAATTCTAATGAACGAAACTGAATATGTGGATAAGATGAATTCGATTCTTAGTGACTGTCAAATTTTTTGGAAAATCGGTGAGACTAAAGACAAATTCTAAGGTTGAACAACAACTGATCAACTTTCTTCGAAAACTAAAACAAAAAGGAGTAATTTCACCAAAAATTCATGATTTCGTTGAACTTATGGGCACAAACACACCACGGATCTATGGTCTCCCTAAAATTCATAAGTCAGGGCTTCCTCTACGTCCTGTTTTAGACATGTATAATTCTCTATATCACAAGATTGCAAGATGGCTTGCACGTATCTTGGAGCCTGTTCACAAATCGGTCGAAAACAAAAGTGATAAGGACGTGTTTGACTTCGTTTTGAAAGTAAAGTACTTGAATATTAACGGCAAACATATGTTATCCCTAAATGTGGCATCCCTATTTACTAATATACCACTAACTGAAGCAATTAAATTCATATACAAACAAATAACAGAAATTTGAATAACACAAGAACAACAACATTTGCAGAATACTTTGAATTCAGTGTATTTCGCTGCATTCTCATCAACTGCATACATGTTATTGATTTTATATGACTCAAATCGTTAATACACATGTTAATTTTGTCAATTAAAATGTTTATCAGATAACATTAGATTGTCTAAGTAATGAAACTGTCAAGAGGTTGAATTTAGAGTATTTGTAAATAGATTAAATGAATATTCTATAGTTTGATTACGTAATATGAAAAAAATGTTCAAAAATAACACAAAGGGTCATGCAACAGTGAGAGTTTCAGTGAATAGTTGAGAGAGTTCGATTATGTAATTATGAATACGCTATTGTTGTGAATATATGGAGAATAGGAGTAAGATGGAAATGTAAGAGTATAACTCACTGACTTCCTGTCATCTACAATTGGAAGAGGTAACTGGGTCATCGATGTGGTGCTACCAGGGCAATTAAAGATTAACTATTGATTCATTTTGAACACAAAGGTCAGGTTTTAATCTTCTAATTGCAATGGTCTCAGGAAATTTTAGTAGAATCGATTTACGTCGTTTATTGGTAATTTCAAAAGCATTTGTTGCATCGACATCATGTCTCGTGTCTACCAAATGACGCGTAATTGAACTTCTATAAGTGATTGCTTCTTTCAAGCACAAGTTCTTTAGGATATGTTCAATAAATCGTAAATTGGCCAGTCTTTCTGTACTTCCAATGTACCTACTTTTGCAAGTACATGTAAATTGGTAAATACAGTTGGAAGTGACATGAGACAGATATTTGTCGACTTTTGTTTGACTTATTGAACATCATGTTTCGTAGAGCGTCAGTAGTTTGGTAACAGGGAATGTTTGTTTGATGGTCGTTCTAAGTCTTTGATTAAATTGTTTGGCTACTTGATTCCCTTTAAATACTAGTTAAATAAATACTCTTTCCTTTTCGGGTTTCTCAGCTTCGAATTTTTGATTACATCTATCACTATACTTCTTAATAAGTTTTTCAAGATACCCATTTTCTCGAAAACATTCTTTTATGATTGTAATTTCATCGTCAAATTTATCAGCAGTGCACAGTCATTTAGCTCTGTAGTAGAGTGACTTGACTAAACCCCGTTTATATCTGATTGGACAAAAGCTATGAAAATGAAGGTATTGTCCATTCCAATTATCTTTCCGGAATATAATTGTTTGGAACGTTCCATCATCTATTCGTGAAATTCCTAGATCTTTTCGCACTCCATTGTGTATTTGATGTTGTGATGAGCTTCATTAAAGATATGAAGTAATTTTTCACGTGGTTTATCTCGTCTCCGATGGTGTACAAGGGACGCCCACTATGTCTTCAACAACGATTGTTATTGGCAAACTGATGGTATAGCTGTAAGCTCACCTTTAGGCCCGATTCTAGCTGATTTTTTTATTTAAATCAGAAACTGGACGTTTGAAGGAAGTAATCGATAACCTAGATGTATATTGGCGTTATATTGACGATACATTCATCATCATCAGTCTGAGTATCAATAAAGAAGAAATCTTAGGTTAGTTTAATGATGTCTACCCTGCAATTTGTTACAATTACCAGAGCGAATGCGACAACAAATTTCATTTCTTAGATTGTCTACTAAGAAAACATGAAGACGGGTCAATAAGCAGAAGTGTGTATAGAAAGAGCACTGCATATCAATACACACATTTTTTCAGTTTCGTACCCATGCATTACAAGAGAAATGTTTTTAAAAGTCTGTCAACCAGCGCCAAAAGGATTTGCTCCTATGATGCCATAAACACTGAACTTGACACCATATTCAGTATATTGGCAGGAATTGGCTATCCTCATAATTTTCTAAAGAAAAATATGTCGATAGTTAACACAGCCTGAAACGTTGACAGTCAAGAAGAATCCTCTCTCTCTTAAACTTCAATTCAAAGCGGAGATGGAAAGTGATATATTAAGCGAGAGACCAGGCAGAGCTGTAAAAAGAACGTTCAATGCAGCAAATTTATGTTTGTCTTTCATTAACCGACCTGTGATAGTTACTCGACTGAAGAATAAGTTACTTGGTTTCGACACTTTCATGTAAATTTATGAATTCAGCTGTTCCGGTGGAGAACGCTATACTGGACGTACGACAAGACTGCTTAACCAACGGATTAACGAGCACTTATCATTGTTGTTTGGAAAGGGGCCCGTGAAATCAATACGTAGTTCTATTTTGTCACACTTGATAGACAGTACATTCAATAGATATAACGAAAGCGTTCAGAGTGGTATACCGCACGCCATCAGAATTTCCATTCAATGGCCTTACAAGACTTAATAAACGACTTACACAATCTTTATACCCTTTGCTGTTTCTCTGTTCCTACTCTACCTCTTTCATACCTCTTCTCCACTCTGCATTTAATTGACTAAATTATTTTCACACCTACTTTTGAACGATTATTATCATTATTATTGTCTTAACAAGTTTAATTCCATATCATTTTCATCTACATTCGAATAGTAATTGCTCGTATTTATCTTATGTTGAAATATGCATTCATGTTGTCATTGTTAGTAATCTGTTTATTATTACTATTACCAATTTACACCATTCACCTATTAAGTAATGTAATCCACCTATTTCATCGAGTCATTGATTCACATAATTTACCTTCATTGGTTTCATAATTATCATATACAGTATATAAATACTGCTTGTATATGAGAGTAGAGCTTGATGATGATTTAATTGAAAACAATATTGTTCGCTTATATGTGTTGCCTCTAATTCATATAATCAGAATATTTAAGATTTTATTCATTAAACTGTAACTATACATGTTCAATAGGTATATTTGCTCACTTTTAGGAATGAGATGAAACCTTCTCTTTTAATTAAACGCGAATCCTTAATCAGCAAACTTACAATATTATTATATTACACTTTATGACTTTAGTTTTAGTACCTGAGCCAATAAATGCTATTCAAACTCACAATTTTTGTTTATCTAATTATACTATTGATATTTATTAAGTAGGCTAAAACAATTCGACATATCTATCAATGTATTTTGAAATATACATAAACCATATGAAAAACACAACTGCAATATCCAACTTGTACTTATACTTCTGACGAATATTTTGCATATACTAGTCATGTGCAGATTCTAAATAACGTCTGAAACGTGCAGTGAAACGATTTAAGTTTCAGTCAGTTAATCTAGAAATAGAACATGTAGTTCGATCATATTTCTTTAATCTTCCAGTAAAATTTGGATACAGGTAAGTAAATAGACGAAATTTGCATTTAGTATGATTTAATTATTTTGTACTCACGAGACACATTGTTGTCTATCATCAAAGTAAGTCTTACTTAGAATGCATACAATTGTTTGCAGAGTTCATTGACGATGTTTCCATATTCAAAAGTGTGTCGTACACAGCACAGTCAATTATATTTCTGTTTATTTATTAAGTGTCAGCTGAACAATAGATTGTAACTTTTTAGTAAAATGTTCATTATAAGAACTGGCTTTTATCAACTCTAAGTTATCTTTTCATTTGGCTACCCTATTCTGAATATGTCTGTAATATAGTTGCAAATGATTTCAACGTCATAAATCCCCCACCCATACACCAAAAAATATTGGCTTAATAATTTCAGTTGAAAAGATCATTAAAGTTATTGCTTCTTAACTTTTGTACTGTAATAGATTTTAAGGACTTACGAATAAAACAGACGCTGAATTTAGTAAGGATTATTTTTTTTGTAAGTAAAACATTATTTTTATCACTCTTATTCACTTTAGTTTTATTTTTGTACCGTAAAATGAATCTGATACTATTTTTGTAAACATCATGTTAATCACTGACTTAGAAGTTGGTTGTCTGGAGTTGTTTGTTAGAACTAGATAGACACGGTGTATTGTTTAATATTCATAAATATACGACAAATATATCAAATTATAGGTCAGATTAGTTCACTGTTAGTAAATTTTTTCTAATTTCCCGTTATCGATAGTCAGAACTGTAGATAATCAGTCTATGTTGCATCCTTGAGGAGTTACTATGATAATAATATTGGGCAAGCGACTGACTATATGACCTATGCAGTATAGAGTTCGCGCGGTAGCATTTGAAGTGATAGGTACTGAGTTAGAGGCTTAACTAGAAACGGAACATTAAAATCTAGGTACATTTATATGGTAGATCCTAAAGCAAAACTGACATACATCTTAAATTCTACTATTTGATACAGTATAACATTACTACAACTTAGTTAATTTGAGATGGATTCATTATCAGCTGCTTTCTTCTCTTTAAGAGCTACAAATAATTAAATACAAATGATCATTCTAATGACTACATTTAGTATAATGAACTTTAAAATAGTCATGTAATTTAATAAAATCAGTTTACATGACTTTATTAACAACATACACACTTGGAAATCTACATTGTATGCCAAGTAAATCTATGGATAAGTTTAACTGAATGAACCTAATTACGATAAAATAATACATATTGAGCCCTACTAGTTATATGACTAACCTGAACCCTCCTCATATTAATGTGAAATGCACATCGTTTTACTGATTCCATGTGAAATGTAAAGTTATCAGCAGTGAAATTGTGGTGAATGTAATCTAATAGTCACTTTCGTAAATATGATGACAAACTACTTCACTTTAGATCTGTACCCCACTATTCACTTCACTAATGTTATAAATATATCATGTCAGTCAAATTACTTTACAATGAAGAGAAACAAATAAATCATATTAATAGGTCAATAGGTCAAGCCAGCTAGAATGTAACAGTATAAGTGGTTTTATTCCTTAGTTAAATTTATTATAAATAAGAAATAAGACTATATACGCTACTGCTTAAAAAATATGTTGAGCTGACAGTATTTAATCACAAACTAGTCGCTTTACGAAAATTATCAACATATCAGGAGGAATTCGTCAGTGGTGGGATTCGGATATATCAGGATTGTAACAGTTATTACCAACGGTATTTAGTGATTGAAGTAGGAATAGTTCCATCGGACACCCCTAGCAGTGGTGCCAACAGGTAAGCGTTAGATCTGAGCCCTGGAGGTTCTGGGTTTGATTTCCTGGTAGCGTTGTGGGAGTGTGCAGCTGAGGATTCTCTTGCTAGGAAGGAACAGATTCCCAGTGTTCTTTGATTGTTAATAGTACCCATACCACAATCATTCTTTGACGAATGCAAACAACTTTGACAGGACTAGATTCTGACAAACAATTGATTGTCGACCGCACAAAGTAACGTAGACCTCAAAGTATTCATTTTGCTTTATCACTAGAAAATACAGAAGCCACTTCAAAGTGTTAAATTTTGAAAAATAAGAGGTAAATATCGGTTTCAATATTGCTAGAACTGGAATTTTGTGATTTTTAAACATCTAACTTTCAGCGATGCTTTAGCGTAGTTTCCTTGATAAAAATGTTTAGTGTAGCTAATGTATGTAATCAATTATCAAAATACACTTAGGATACATACAGGCGGAACATTTTTAATTGTCAAGTACTGTAAACGACTTCCCGTAAACACGCAGTAAAATATGATACATTAATAACATCGTAACAGTAATGTTATTCAGGTATCAAACCATTGATAATTGAATTTAAAGTATTACATGATTTGCTAATTAAACTCGTATTCTCCATCACATATCATATTCATTAAAAGTAAAACAAATAATCTTCTGTGACATAAAACTAATAGTTTATAGGCATAGTCATCATCTCTTGCAGCTGTTCAGGAAAAAGTCTTCACAAAATTATATCTTTTCGAATCACTGTTGCATACGGATTGACGCAATCATTTCATTCAATCACATCCAGATCAAAGAAGCGGTAGGAAAGAAAAAAGAATTTAATGCCATCCACAAGACTAATAATTCACGATTATTACAGGTACTGCATTGGACAAAGTGAACATTACTTCCACGTACATACAAACGTACGTTAATAATTAAGTAATACGTTGTGTCATCAAGAACACGAATTCAGTTAGGAGAATAACAGGGTTTGAGGCTCATAAAAATCAGAGTAATTAAAATTTTGTAAAAGCTAGGTATCCAGGTCAGTCTATAACGCATATTCAATAGATTAGTAACAGGTTGATCAATCACATGATAAGAGACAAAAAAAATGCTAATAAGCATAAAGCTAACAAAAACATCTGGGTAACACATGACCGTTATTTGGGCCATTAGGACGGATCTACCATATATCTGAAGAAAATATGAAAGTATTCAGTGCAGTAGATAATGAAGGTGACATTGAAAACAAATCAATGAAACTGCCTATGTTTAATAAGCCATCATTAAATGCATACCTACTTGTCACACGGTCTTGTTTTAAACAGTAAGTAAACGTTAAAGGGGTTGGAATGAAATTCTTTCCTGTACCACAAAGCTCTATGGACATATTATGTAGGGATACATTTAAAAAGCGAATTATTGTAGCCTCTGAATATGTCCCAATATCGTTTAAGAATATCAATTATTTTGGTTGAATTAAGTTCTAAGTACTTATTTGGAAGCGGAATATGAATGACACGTGAAGTATGATAGATTCCTATCACATTTCTAAATGCACTCATTCACAACTCAACACTAGATACGATACAGGAGCATGAACTAATAACACACGTATCGTCCTATTCCAGAATTTTCTTACCACAAATATATAAAAATCAAGAGAATTAGGTTGTGGCCAAAAATTTCAGGATTCACTTTAAATGACTGTTATTATCGGCGCACTTTCTATTTGATCTATTATTTGATACAACCTACCATTTACTAAAAGCTTTAAAACTTACATTGATCATTGAATTTTGAGCATTATCGTGTTTTCTTAGCTCATTTGTACTGACCTCTTTCTATAAATCAAGTTTCAATGCAATCTCTAGTCTTGGTGATTCGTTATTCCTTGTATTATGTTTAGTGCTAAAAGTTATAGGTAGTCGGTTAAAAACAATTGAACTATGTTTTGTTCTAGTAGACACTTATCAACCAAACGTACCTACAATATTGAGGGAACTTATGCTGACTATGTAGATGAGTTATGCGAGTTCAAGCTTCAAATGTAACATCACCTCAGTCAAGATTTCTGGTACACCTCAATGATTAGTGCCGGGTATCACGAGACCTTAGTCAAGCTGGATTTCTTAAGTCTAAACAATATTACAATTTTCATAACTACAGATAGCTAGGAAATCGGTACCTGTTTGTCAGAGTAATAAAAGCTACAACAATTCCAATAGCCTACTGAATTTTTCATTCGTTTAGTAACAGTTCAGAAACTGTAAATTAGTTTATGAGCCAAGGTCATTAAAGTTTATTGAGTGGCTGAATAATTAAATACATGAATATCGAGTCATAACTGATTCATATCATCAAATGAATAGATATCTGTAACGGTTACCTCAACAGTATCTGTAATGTAATCTTTGTTACACTTGATAATATGCAGTAGTGGAATGAATAACACATGTTAACCTATTCATCAACATGATATTGATACATTCAAATGATATTTTATGTCAATGGTCATTTAGTTGACTTTAAAAGTGAATCATTTATAATCATAAAACTGAAAAATAGAATGGATATGTTCATTTAAAACTATCATCTATCTGTCTGTTCCTCTAAAGCATTCATGATAACTGTAAATTGGCTTTCGTAACATGTTTCGAGTAAGCATATATCTAAACAGTGGAAATGTGTTCAAGATAATAGACAAATCGTGAACACTGGACTCACTTCAATTTCTCAGAAGCTATTATCATTAAACTTATTTCAACTTCGACCTGCGATCTAATATGCACTACTCACCTACCAAATGAACGAAAAAAAATAACGAAAAGTGTTGAGCAAGACACAGTGAACACTGAAAAGATTATGGATAACATCAGTCGTCAGAGATATTAATACTAATATGGCTACAAGTAATAAGCAATCAATGACTTCTTTCACAAATAATACAAAACTCATCCACCAACTACATAGTGGGTGGTGTTCTATAGATTAAAACATGCTTTTAGTTTAGAAGATCATGTTAAAACTTGCATATGAATGTTGACCATTCATTCATCGTGTATCAGTAAAACAAAGCTTAATGAAAAAAAAACACCAAGTAATAAGTGATATTTTTTCCTGGTGAACATGAATAAACTGAATAGAAGTTTGTATTTCTCAAATTCCTTTATTCATTTAGATTATTGGAGGTGTTTTATAACAAAACATCAGAATATTGTGTGAGTGTGCATGAAACCTTGAGCAAATTTTACATAAACGTTTTATAAAATCAAATGGGCAACAGTTTCCAAATTGAAACTCCATCATCATCATCATCTTCATCATCTTACCTGAATATGTGAGTACAGTTATTTTCAGATATTATTTGATTTGAATGACCCCTGAGTGTTAACCGATATGATATGATGTTAAGTGGTTGGATCATTGTAAACATCTCCGTTTTTAATGAGGCCACTGGTGGCCCGAAAAGATTCGTAGGAACTTTACAGACTGAAAGTGAGTGATTAGATTTCTGCAGATTGTCAGTATGCCTTGATGACAAATTTCGTCTATAAAAGAATACAAGTTTTCTAGGGTATCTTGTCAAAAATCTAACATCAAGGTATTATTTACTTGCATTCATGTTTCTTTTATTCCACGTATTGATGCATAAATAATGTGTTTTTATATTATGCAGATGACGAGAGTAAAAGTTATCATTCCGCTTTTAGATTGAAAAGAAAGCTGGAATACCTAGATTGGTACCAGTAATTTTAACTACTGATTCCACTACTACCAATTATATTGTTTAAGTAAATTGTTTTCAAAACATGGTTCATTACCAACTCTTCATAGATTTCAATAGGCTGAACACAGACCTGTTTCTAATTACATTTAGAAGATTAATATGGATTCATTGTTTAATTTCGTTGAGACCTGCTAAACAGGAACATAGGTGAAACGATACCAATAAATAAAATTTATCTGCTCAGCTTCCCTACCCGTATTCAACTACATTAGTTAATGAAAATTAAAAAAAGAGTAAATAAGTGACTACGATCGCCTGTGAGTTTTTTCCTTCAATCTAGTTTAGAAATTATGGCGAAGTAAATAAGAAAAAGATTATTATTCTCAATACAGAGTCTTAGCAACTAATTTCTAATTTTTTCTAGCTAAATAATATACCTTCACTATGTGCTTGTTGCATATGAACTCAGTAATTAGCATACATACACTTGATAGATAGTTACTCTAACTCAAATAGTTAATTACTCTAAATCAATCTAATTGGTGATAACCAATATAATTTATTTCAACAGCATTAATATAGTGATGCTCTTTCTTTTGTGTAGAATTAACATAAATAAACTACTTGTAACTAAGGTAACAGGAAGACTGTAGAAATGAAAACAAGGTGTGCATTCAGTGTTATTTTTTTGAAAAAAATGAATATACTTGGAGGCTTTTTAAATCACAAACTGAAGTCATGTTTAGAATCACTGAGCAACAGAAAGCATAGAACACTTGCTTTGGTCTTACATTGGAACTCATCGGTGATGTATACACATACACTAAACTAAACGCGATTGTGCTTAGGATTTTCAGGAGTGACGGTGAGTATAGAATATTTGATCCACTGAACTACATTCCTGTAGTCAAAATTCTTAACTTCTAAGCCAGTTATGATGGAGCCCTGTCCGCAAGTATATTGATAATCTCAGCTTGGTTATCTTTACCGACTATAAATGAAAGCTAATCACTCGTGTAAATTTGGAGTAATGTTAAATGAGCTGGAGCACTAATGAATATCAGGGCTAAGTGGAATACTGTTTCATTTTATTTTTAAGAGTTTTCACAAAAGGCCTCAAAACTCAAGTCGGAACTTTTATTTTATAGATCAGTAGCGTAAATGTAATGTTCCGGTCAAGTGAGGATTTAAAATCCATTATTGTAGTACGTGCACTTTCGAGAATCCGAAATTAGCCTTGAATACCAGGAAACTATGGAATTCAATATGACGATGAAAAAGTCACATTATCAATAAATCAATGAACGAAATTAGTATCTGTTAAAAGATATAGTCCAATTAGAAAACAAAGAAGAAAGGTACTTTGCAAATAAATGGGGTCCTTCTCAGTTTAACGAAAAGTTTAGTAAAATATAACAGTGGTACCTCTACTGGTTCCTATTTTCAACTGTTTATGACATCACTCCCCGCCTTTCAGAAAGTTAAGATGAATCGAGAGATGTTAATCTTATACAGCCATTATCCATTCTAGAGATGCCTTAAATTAATTACATCACAGCATTTCCAAATTAGCCATAGCTTCTTGACTAAGCACTGCAAAAAAAGCTTCTAGGATGGACATTACTAAAATATATTTATAAGTCATCGAAACATGTTTCAAGATGATAACGATTATTAAACCTTCAGCTCTACAAAGTTAAAATACACAGTTATTAGACAAGAGGATTACTACCTCTATTGTCAGTGAATGTAACAGCTTGTTTTCAGGGACAATAAATGTCAATGAACACTCAGGTCGGTAGTGGCCCAAGCTTCACATACTTACAGTAAAACATGTTTTAGACAACCTTCTTTTACAGCCAACCTTTGCAGTTTTTGATAATATAATAATCAACAAGGATTGAAAGTAATAGTACTAGTAACTAGCAAGAAAACTAAACATACGAAATAGAGTTCGAGAAAAGCTAGTGAGAAGTTTGAAATAATGATAAAACTTAAGATTCGAGAACTGTATGATCTAAATTTATCAACCATAGATTGGGATTACATTATGGAACTCAATCACAAAGCCTATACTTTCTGATGCAGTTCAGCTAAGCAGTCGGTACTGTTGATGATATGTCATCGTCCTTATAACTAATGCAATAATTAAGGTTACTACTAGTAATAAAGATCCTAAGAGAGTTTGATTCACATAGTCACATATCACACTAAAGTTAATTCAATGATATAGTTTAAATACCTTAAATCTGAATTTCTTAGAATGATACACTTTCCCTCATTTAAATCAATTAGTACTAGAGGACAAAAGTCTTTCGTAAAATGGTACATACTTGCTAGATGTCCATTTGTCCACTTGTCATATGCGTATTCGTAAAATACTGTCATAAACCATTTGACTACCTAGATTCAAGTCTATGTGGTTGTTGATTACTTAATTATCATTTTCATTATGATAATTATAACACGTACTTAAATATTATGTTTTAAAGCGTTTATCTGTAAGTGAAGAAGCTGACTGAAATGGTATCTCAGGTTAACATCTCTAACATAGGTTGAGTCATAAAATACATTTACATAGTTGTCACTTGGTTCGATATGACATAGTCCAAGATATCTTCATGATAATCTCTTCTAAACATTTTCAAATGAAGCAATAATCATGTATTAAGTAAACTTAGATATCTAATCGATGACCTATAGATATTACGCTTTCCTCAAACATCCGAAAATTTAGGGTTCTAATTATGTGTGACTATTGATGGATACCAATGGTTAGAGACCTTGAACGACATGGCTCAGAATCGTTTGCAATGGCGCAAGTGAATCCACTCTTTGTGTTCTCTCAAAATCTAACCTTCTGAATTCTCTATCTTTCTCCTTTCAAATTTATCTCACTGAATTATACTTTTTGAATCATATCTTTGCTCCCTAATTTTCTGCATTACTGCTAATACTTCTACTATCGCTATCACTCTTGGATTTGAACTGACAGTTGCATCTCTGTGCTGATGTGGTATGGCAACCTGAACTGATGTACGTACGTACGAAGTTCTGCGTTGTATCTGTCTGTCTGTCTATTGATGGATACAGCTAAGTGTTCACAAATAATTGGTTCCTTAGATAACATCTGTTTACGTTAAAAATTTCGTTTATCAAATAGTGTGTGGTATATTTATCAAACTATCTTATAGTGCATATTAGGTAAAGTTAAAAATCAGATTTGTAAATTGCATAACTTACCTTTATACTTCCTCAGTAAAACTTCAGGAATTGCCTCCATAGATTAATCATTAGTGAATTGTTATCAATTGCAAATAGACGTGAGGCAGTTACTCACGGGATGACATATATTGTCTGGAGTTTTGCGACACAGTTGGTGATACTGGAATGATTGACACTCATTAGCAAGATGTAGTTAGGGACCAGAAAGAAAATAGTGCTTCCTATTAGGATTCGAGTCCGCATCACTCAGCCTTAAAGTCTGCGACATTACTAGTGAGCTATTTGTACAGTGACTGATATCCTGAAACACTGTTTATACTTATCCCTTCTTCTAATTGACCAATACATAGTTGATTGGATGACACAGAATATAAATATCCCACTGACTTAGCATTAATAAAATTTTTAGTTCATAATAGAATGAAGAATAAGATAAGGTTGATCACAGGTAAATATTGAAGAGCTCGATCATTTATATTGAAGCAGGTTCAGTCAACTAACAGAATAGCCATTTAATGTTAAGATCCTTTTGTTCTGAATAGGAAACTTCTATTCCATTCGTGTTATCCAGTAACATACATGTATTCTTTTATTTCCTGTATTCCCCAACATAAATTATTGAAAATGTTTCTCATACACTTAACTTGCGCTTATCTTCTTTAATAAGACAACAGATTGCCTTTCTATAAACGATTTCAAGCACTGATGAGTAAACACTGAATAATTAAGCTATTCATGCAAGAATTTTCGATTATTTAAAAAAAGATTTAGTCTAAATCTCGACTAAAGAGATTAACTGCAATGATCATGTGTAATTCCTGTCAGTACAACTCCACAGATCGACATTAAATGAAAGACTATTAAGAACCTATATGCACTGTTTGAAAACCTGATTTTATTTTACCAAAGACTTTAAGAATCGAGCTCTGAAAACTTATGTTTCACAGTGAGTAAATGTCGTTAAATGTATAAGTACTTCCGAATGAGCTGTAAATGAATATATGTTCCTAGATTAAACAATAGTTCCATTTATTTTTCTCAAAGCAATACATAGTTTATGAATAGGAGAAATGGTAATATCAATAATCCATGCCTGTTTAGAACTAAATACAGTAACCGGCACAGTGGAATAAAAATATTAAAGTGAGTATCAAAATAGCAGTGGTATTAGTGATATCTGTCAGAATTGTATATGATAATTGTGAACATTGAATTAAGGTGGCTTTGTGGTGATTGATAATAAGTTGAGTTGATTGGATTCGTCACAGACTAATGTTGGTAGGGTACCAATGAAACTAGGAAGCACTGGACAGCTATTTCGTCCTGGTATTGGACTCTCAACAATACCGCCTTAATTCAATTACACTAATCAGCTCACTAGTGACTAATTTTAGGATATTCCTGAAGTTCTGGTGAGAAGTCAGGAGAGAGAGTTATCACCGACTATAATGGATGATCGTCGCACTATATTACAAATTGATGGAAGTATGGATTCGGCCAGTGGAATGCCGCCTAAGTGGTTCAGAGGGCTAGGCGTTTGCCAACATGAAGTGCCTGGGTTTGACTACTGTGGAGGAATCGAGGGTGCACACTGCTAGAGAGTTCCCATACTGGAACGAAACAAATATTTAGTGGTCCCTGGTTTTCAATAGTACCCTATAAACATCGGTCTGTGACGAATTTGATCAGGTAAATCATGAACACAGTTGAAGATTTTCAACTGTTGATTATTTCACCATTTTCAGCAGCATATTAATTTGTAGTAAAAATAACCCAATAATTAGTTCACTGGATACAATGGTTTTATCATAATGCATTAAACGAAAATTATAAGTATAACGAAAGTTGATTTCGAAGTTTAACCAATTCGTTTAACTTTGATTATCGAGCTTTATGATAAGTAGGATAACATTTGGAACAAATGAATCCATATATGAAGACATGCGATCATATTGCTTGATAACCAAAGAAAACGTATCTGGAATACACATATCATTTCATAAAACGATACAAACTAAATCCATTTCTAAAAAAAATAAAGTAATTAACAACAATAAATATGTAATAAGTTTGAAACCTTTACATACTTCTCATTTCGATTGGTTGACTGTCTTGATTCCAGATTTGTACTACTGATAATTGTTATGGTTTACTTTCGGACCACTGTTTCTTTTCCTACAGTTTTTCAGATTCACATCTTCCACCCCATCACCATTTTCAGCATGTAACTTACCTACAAACTAGATGGATATCTGTCAACAGTTGTATCCTACAAGGACTCACAAGTGATTATCAATCAATTCTGCTTTATTCCTAATGATTCCGAAATGGAAACTTATAGATAACAGTTAAATAATTAAACTACATAGTAATCACTTTTAATTTAAAACCAAATAAGTCAATTCCAAGTATTCACATTAATGTGCTTGTAAACTTGTTTTTCTGAATAATAGTAAGACAAGAGTAATATACACATTTATTCAGTCGTAGCATGTAACTTCTTTAACGTTATGTACATTGTAGTGTAGAAATGAGGATCTCATTACCAGTGGCTCACTTAGAATATATGCATAATATGTAACATTTACAAAATAGTAGGTTAATTACTGCATAAATTACATTTTTCAACGAGTACACAAATATTTACAATAAGTAGTAACTTACTGTTGTCTACACATAAGGCAAATCAACTAGAGTAACTAAGTAAATCTCATAATAAAAAAGAACAATATTATCACACTGATTATTGTCATTTACTTTAGTAAGTAAGTGACTAAATTTTATTGAAACCATGGGATTGTTTGAGAAAAACTTGAAAAAAAAAAAACAATTTTAAACCAATCATGTATATTTTATGAAGATCATTTTGTTTAACTTCAAGGTTAGTTGAATATTTTTATATGTACAAACACATGAATTGTCATAACAGATTGTGTACACCATTGTATGCATAAATAATACACGTTCACTCTATTTAAACTAATTTATTTTCATACATTAATTTATACTCTACCCCTATCGGTCGGTCATACCACCACATCAATTTTCTGAATATGATAGAATCATTTTATAAGGTAGTGTAGTACAGTAGTGACCCAACGAGGTCATTGAATATGTTCTATTAAATAAGTTTATAAGACTTGTTTCAACATGAAATGATATTTCATAAGCTAATAGACATTTTTATTCTATTTAACCTTGAGGATTCACTGACATATTTAGTCATCTACATAATATGTCCTTGAATTAAGTAATAAGTGAAGGGAAACCACAATATGAATGAGAAGATATACTTATTTCTGGTCTCCTCTTCTGCAGATAGGATGAGTTATGTATTAAAGCAGAATTACTTGTTTTCAAGAAACCTGCAACATTTTGAGTGATATAGTCGAAAATGAGATACTTCACTGATGGAATTCAGAACACATGTTTTGTCCTATCTTCGATTCGGTGGGCTATAGTCCTAATGAGTTAAAATGGACAGTAGTTTATTTTGAATACTGAAGTGTTATCAAACATCATTAATTATGGACTTTGCTAACATATTATAGGTTGTATTATTAACATCTCTGTGGTAAATGTTCAGTCAAATTAATGGTTCGCATCTTTTAAATTAAATACGTTATTTTTAAATACTAAATCACGTACAGCAGCAAGCCTCAGTATGCATAAAAAAGAAAACAAGAAAGCTGGTTACAAAGCAACGAGCTCTTATTAAATTACACTTGATAGAGAATCTTTAAAACAAGTGGAAACTTTTATATATTTGGACAGCTTCATCGATAAACAAGAAGGGTTTGATGCATATGTGGAGGCATGGATTGGTATGGCAAGGGATAAGACTTCTACGAATGAAAAGCATCTGGAACTCAAACTACCTATTAGCCAACATTAAAGTTAAATCTCCAATGCAAATCTATCGTACAGGGTTGAGACCCGGAGATTTATGAAAAGTATCGTTCAAAAGATTCAGGTATTTATAAACAGTTGTTTGCACAAGATACTTCGGATCCATTGGCCAGACAGCGTCAGTAACATCCTACTATGTTAAAGAATAAACCAACTTCCAACCGAAGAGAAAATTAGGAAAAGACGCTGGAAATGTATAGGACACACATTGAAGAAATCACCAAACTGCGTCACAAGACAAGCTCTGTATTGGGATTCTTAAATCCTAAAGTAAAGAGGGAAGAGCAACAATCACATTGCCTCTAGAATGTGATAGCACTATGGATGAACTGGAAACGAGAGCCCAGGACAGAGTTAGTTGGGGGGCGATGGTCGGCATCCTATGGTCTACAAGGGGTAACAGGTGTTTATTGATTAATTGGCATGAATAACGTGTGAATCATATCTTCAAAACTAGCTAACCAGTGGAGTAAAATATTAACATCAGGTACATCATCAATATAACCACAGTGTAAAAACTTTTCAATAGCATCGAACTGTTTGATTATACAAAACGAAATTCAAGACCTATTTTTCGCGTTTTCTCAATACAAGTTATCAATAGATGTTCATATTTTGATGGAACATTGTTGATTTTTAGTCCATTGAACAGTTGCTGTTGTTAGCGTTGATAGTAAATTAATTAGCAAACTATCCAAGTACTCAAACCAAATATCGTAATTATTAATGTCATTTTATAGTTTCCAATATTGTATGAAGTTCATAGATCATAATATACTTTTGTATGTACTGATGATTTTAGTAGATAGTTACAAAAAGCGCCAAATCCAAATTATGTAAATGTTCATCAGCTCTTGAAAAACTTATCAAATGTGATCTTAGTAACAATATTATCCACCTTCTTTTACATAGTTTAGTTATTGCTAATAAAACTGAAATTCAGCTGATGAGATTTGAAAGTTATACATTACTCCATATGCAAAATGAAAAAAATTATGAAAGTTCAAAAATCCTGATTTTGTTAGTAATTTAGTCATTTAGTCTACTGTGTAACAAGCAAGTATCTTAGCAATACATTTTACTTGTTTTTTAATGTTGTCTGTTGAAAGATAGTCATTAACGTTAATTTGTACTTATTAACAGTCATTTGTAAGATGAACTTGTAGCGTTCAAATGTTAAATCTAAACTAGAGGTATATTGTGTTGTGTGAAGAGTAGTGTGTATGAGAGTATCTTTATGAGATAACAAAGAAAAAATAAACCACCGAACTCGGTAACCGCATATAACGCTAGGTAGTTGAAAGTAGTCAGAAAGAAACTTAGATTGACCTATATTTCGTGTTATTTGATACTCATTACTCAGAAACTGGGTGATCCGTATTCAAATCCTTTAGGTAGAACTAATAATTTCAAGATTTTACGTATGCCTTTCTGATAAATGCCAAATATCACGAAACCTAGTTTCTGAAATTTCCCACAAACGTTGCCTAGTAATTTAACATTAAAATTATGTACACAACATTGATTGATTACTGTTTATATTGTAACTTAATCGATAGAATTCTATCAGCCCTCAAGAACTGAACAAGTAAAACATTGATTACTACTCAATCACTATTCACGTGAGTTGGAGTCACATTGAATAATGAAAATGACTCATTACAATAAGCAACAATACATGCTTGAAATTAAAACAATCTGATAATCAGTAAGTATTTCTATGGCTAAAGATTTAATAATCCTATTATGAGAAAAATATCAATTTCATCATTGTAGAGAATAAGAAGTATATTACAATTGCATGGAAAGTTTAGTAGATTGTCTCACAATAAGTAAATATATTTCAATATCTGTAGCATTTTAATAAATGACATGATCAAACTATTCTTTTACTATATCTAATAATGGAAACCAATTGAAAAATTGTTTTTTGTGTATATTTATTCAGTGTGATATTACCTGGCACTAAATCTTAGAACAGGATTCAGTAAGCTCGCTTGGCTTCTACCAACCTACGTAACCTGTGGCTTACATAAGATATCTGCCTGCTGATCAAAGGTTTGATTACACTACCCAACTGTTCAATTCATATTTTGCTTTTAGGGGTGAAACATGATCTTTAAAGGTATAGGGCGTTTTCAGGTCACTAGTACTTGTGTCAATTAAAGCATTGTCCAAGTATCCTACTATATTAGTCGGTTGAAGAGACTCCGAATCTCTATAAATCGTAGTGTCTAACTACTGTCTACGTCGACGTATAATGCTGGCTAGCATCTGTGTAGGTTAGGAGAAAGTCATAGACAGCCAAACTAAGATGTAGAATTAGCCAAAGAAGTGATTGGCTGTTAATCTGAGTAAGTGGAGATTACTTGATTAGGATCAGGACGATTTATCATGACCAATCGTTGGATGATATTGGGTGACATGGATTAGAGTCCGTCACAATGATACAAATACATTCATTTTTTGTGTCCTCATAAATCATAAGTTTACAAGTTATTTTATGCTTTGTGTTTCGTTACTTCATCCTTTCTTTTGAAATCATGGTCTGTATGCATAAACCTTTTTCTACTACTGGTATTACTACTGTTCCTACTACCTTGATTTTTATCTTCATAAATTTAGTTAGCTGTTACATTTTGATGTCATAATATAAACCTATGCACATATATGTGGCCTGTTCTATATTAAATACGGGTAACTAACCAACAGTAGTAGTCACTAACTAATTCTTCCGTTTAAGGTAGCTTTCTATCATACTACCAGAGGTACGCCATTTAATTTTAACTGTCCAGTTTTATTAACTTGAATAAAATCAACCAAGGATTACTTTTACAATAGAAAAATGACATGCGAAACTGAAGTATTATTTAATTTATATCACGGACTGCTTTTGTTAAGACAATTATTGGAAACCGAAACGAAGTAGACAGATTACGGGTTTTATGGTGTTCTACTGAAGAGTTCAGTAACAAGATGAAACAGTTATTCGCAACGTCATAGTTACCAGTAGTTTCCTTATGAAAGTCAGTCAATTAAGTAAAACTAGAAACAGTTATTTCTAAAATCTCACTAAGATAAGACAAAGGTTTAGTACTTGTTTAGTCAGTTAACAAATCAACATTAGCTGAATCTATTTATGTGGAGAGAATTCAAAATCTATGACAATAACTTCAGTACACCCACTTATTCACTCCATGTAAAATAGAACTTCAACGACTAAAAGTACATGTTCAATAATATTTATTTGTTCAACAAATTATATATTTAATCATTAAACATCGTACATGGTATTCTGTGTCTGTATAAAGTGTTCATTTACATTATTGAATTCAAATATTATTCAGAAAACCGGATGTTCCTCTCAAATAAGTAGGTATATTAAGATAGTGGAAGTGATAAATTTAACAAATGGCTCAATAAATAATAACACTAATGTAAATAATTAAATGCTTGTTTATGTTGTTATGCTTAAGTAGTACAGTTAAATGTTTTAATATTTTATCTGAACATTTAATACTTAAATTTAATTTATTTTCAATTGATATATTTTAACTTAATTAAAACAAAACCATTCAAACTTCACATTTAAATTTGGTAATAAATAATATTTGTATTTCAATAGATAGATGAGAATTTTATTATTAAATAACGGTTTATTGATGCAGAAGGTTATATGTTCGCCGACATGAAGCCAATTGGACGGAACCTAGTAAGCGCACTGCCGCGGAATCCCATACTAGGAAGAAACAGCTGTTCGGTGCTCCCTGTTTTTCAATGATAGTCTACCAACAGCAATGTAGGAGGAATTCAACCAACTAAGACTTAATGCCAATCTACATAAACAACCTCAATTCAGATAAGTAATATGTTAAATGACTGTTATGTTTGAAAGATCTATTTTACCATGATATTAATATAATCTATTTAATATAAAAAGTTAAACTTGGTTAATTCATTCAAATGATTGAATTGAAAGTCTCAAGATTCCCGACACTGTCATTAAGTATGCCTTGAGATAAACAGTTTTAAAGTAACTCTCACTTTATACCTTAATTTGGAGAAACTGTTAAAGATAAGTAGTTTATTATTCTGGTTATTGTTATCGTTTGCCAAGTTTCTATCAAATATCAGTGTGGTAGCCTTAATAATCTACTAAGTAACTATACAATTTAAGTGGATAATGTAGGGGTTTCTAATATGTGGCATACTGTCAAGTAATTGAAATGCAATTAAGATTAAATTCAGATAATATCGACCTAATAAATTGGAATAGTTAAGCAAGATGTCAGATATATAAGGCCGAGTCACTCACATATGAAACTTAAATTAGTGTTCAGCTAGTCAGAGCCAGCCTTAAATAATCAAATTGATTAACAGACCTTACTTTGGAGAAGTCATAACCTTTTTAGAGCTCTTTCATAGTGGGCCTATGATACACAACCTAAATAGTAATTAAACAGAATGAAATAGCGTTGTATGTAAAACTACTCTTGTAATGTAGGCACAATTACCAAGGTTAGACCTCAAATAATTTGCACATTTGGCACGTAGCTTGTAGAATTAAGTAGTGAATTTGTGGTAACATAATAAGTAGAAATTGAAATACTCTTGCAATGATTAGAACAGACAGTCATTTCAGTGTATTCACCTTCAATTTTTGGCTGTTATTTGAATTCAAAAAGTTTTAGAGGCAATCCATAGAATACTATGAACATTTATTCACGACTAAATCCTGTAAACAAATTACTTAACTAATGAATAACTAATTTGAACTATTAATTTTTAATGTTTGTTTAACTGTTCTCTCAAGTTCAGTCGAATCACGGGAGTCAAACAAGCTACCAGTTCCAAGTTGAAGGTTGCATAAATTACCAGTAAAGTCTGGTAAGCTTTATTCAAATGTCAAGTGTAATTCGCCTTATTATTTTTGTTCTGTAATAAATGTTTGGCACTCACCAGCTATTATACGTGTGTATCGATGTTGTCATATTCTGGTCAGTGAATACTGGTACTTGTTACTGTTATAATCAAAATGTCTATATATTTTACTAGACAAATTGACCAGTCAATCGATTTGGATAGAAACAACCGACTAGTTAGTGAATAGACATTTTAAAATACGGATTTAATAAAATCGGAATCATTTTAGTAAATACATAGAATGTATCTTAACACATCTTAAATTGACTGAAAGTAAATATCGGGTGAGAAATATTTACATTCATTAACTAATAACTTTTTTGTAGTTAGTAATCATGCTGACGGAATTCTGTTGACCAAGTTATAATGTAACCAGTAGTCTAAATTAGTTGGTATCATGTAGACTATGCATTGATGTTAGGCAATTGAAAGTAGTTACAGTCAGCTTGTTGTTAAGTCGATTAAAGTAGTGATCGTATTACAACTTGATCTATAGGATCTGATCATCACGAAAAAGTAGACAACATCGACACTGATCAATACTCAGTGACCAATCGATGCATATATCTCGGTTGTACAGGAAGTTTATCGTTACCCCAATAACTTTATTGGTAACGTCTCTGACATAAGTTTAAATCCTATAGGAAGTATCGTTTCCTTCAATGCTGCAGATATGTCTTACTGAAGAGCTCCTATTGACTGTTTTCAACCACTTAATATCAATAATGATATAATTAGAATATGTGAATACAGTAAAACCAATGCATAAGCTTACTAAGCTGTTTGGGTCTCGTTATTTATAGCATTTTATTGATCAAATAGCTTAAGATGACAGTATTTTCTACCAGCCCACTAATGTATAGATATCAACTTACTTCTGTTCTCAAAGATAAATAGATTTGAAGGTAACCTACCTTTACTTCGAACATTAACAATGTATAAGTACTATTAAGTGAACTAGTATAAAGGTAGAGCATGCTCATAATCCTTTGATTGTTTTGATCTACCTTTTTCTAAACCATGTGTTTCATGTCATTCACTCATAGTTGTCATTATTAACAGTTTCAGTAGATGCTATTGTCTTTTTTCTAAATCATAAAACTACTTATTTTGATCAAATGTCTGACTGATTTATTGTATCAAACGAAAAAGGTACCATATCCACTGTCTTGAATACATGAACAATTGAACTATACATACATCAATTTAGTGCAAAATATCTAGTTTAAGTATCACCTGTCTTTTGTTTTCTTTTTACAAAAAATGCAGTTATTTTACAATCAAAAAATAGCATAAAGATGACATACTGAATTTCTTTAATATGTATATCAGTACCTTAATTATAATAACTGGGAATTAGGTTAGT